>JAOEHI010002120.1:0-11973 GCA_025447815.1 Percopsis transmontana
TTAAAACTTCTGTCTGCTGCTGGCCTATTCTGGGGAATAAAGCTGCTGTTTCAATACAGCCATACTTATCAGTATGATGAGTAGAAGCCCCCCCGAAATAGCCATTCCGCCAAAGATAAATTGTTAATAGCATATTTCTACAGTATATGTCCTAATAAATTGCTTTTGTACCATAAGATGAGAGTGGTCTGACTGAAATGTTGTTATGAATAATTTCCATCTTAATATTTCCATATCATTTCCATATCCTAATAATAAAAATGTATTTTGAAAATACATACTGTGATAAAATAACAACAACAACAAAAAAGTCAGGTGTCTTCTAAGAAGACTTGTACTTTTCTCACACCTTTGCGGAGCCTTGCAAATCCCCTATGAGAGCACAGTGAGACCTGCTCGGTTCTGCAGTGAACCCAGGCATACAGCTGACACAATGCAGCAGCTTAGAGCTGTCATTGGGATTTAATCAGAGGGAGGGAGCAGGCTGCCTTTTCCTACCAGAGAGACTTGTGAAAAGAGCTCAGGTGCAGTGCTTCCTTGTTTTACTGCATGAAGTGTGATGACTAACTGGGACGAAAACAAACATTTCCCGTACATGTATGTAACCGCCGAGTTGAGTCTAAAAGAGAGTAATTCATAATAAGCTCACTACAGCTATTTCCGATAAACCTTACATTCCATTCTCGCTGATACCTGTATTCTGTCTGGTCCACCTTCATATGCGTTACCTTGTCTCAGTCTCAGTCTGCTTTTCCTCCCCTTCCTCAGCCACCAGCAGTGGGCCAGGGCCGGCCTGGTGCTCAGCCTGCTGACCGAGAGGCAAGCAGCGACAGCAGTAGGTGCCCATCCCGGCTCCGGCATCTCCCTGCCCCAGTTCCTCCACTGTCGTCTGCTCCAGCTCTGGACCGGGACTGTCCCCTTCAGGATGATGATGATGATGCATATCATCACAGGAAGCGCACCTCAAGCTCTCTGTGTTTAATGTATTCAATCCCTGCCGGCGCCAGGGTTAAACATCCCAATCCTGACCGGGCCCTGACGGAACGCATCTCCTCCATTCTGCAGTACACAGTCGTCTACTGTGTCAAACTCTCAATCCACCCTTTGTCCCCTTCTTTTTTTAATACAGTCGGCTGTATTAACTGCCAGAAACATCTGTACTCCCCAACAAAACATATTGTGTTGCTTTAACGACGTGACCCGGGCCCCAATCAGTCACCGCTGACATGGTGTCCACAAGACGGCTCTGTTTGTGAAACGCTTTTGGCCCAAAGCACGGGTTTAGACACCTTCGCCAGCATGAAAAGGAGATAGATGTTCTAATAGAATAGTTTGCTGCATTTTAGACATCTCCTGATAATGACAAATAACTCCCTGTCTATATAAATCACGCCAGAACAGCGCCAGCCTTGACTAGACCACAAACCATGGCCGCTCTGTTAGCAGTCCTGATATCAAACCCAGCATCTCCTTACCTGATGTTACAGACAATGTACTAGTATGCCGTTTCCATGTTAGCCAAAAGAAATTATTCAAGGCTAGGCTCAGAGAGAAAAACCGAGTGAAAGAGAGAGAGAAGCCCAGTTTTCACCCCGCTGACCTGCTGCTGCCAAGCTCTGCCATCAGAAAATAAAGCAAATCATTAAGAAGTCTTGTCACAGCAAAACAGCTCTGCCATTGGCTCTATACCACAGGTTCCAAGTCTTCAATGTGGAGAAGCCTCTCTGTCTCGTGTTTACTACAAGACAATTATCCATTGTTGTTGTCTTCATTAGGAGCCAGTTATTCCAATATACTCTTCGATTAAAGGATTATCAGATAGTTCCCGCCCTTTCTGGACAAGTGAAGAACCGTGCAACAGTCTAAATGTTTCCTGCATATTTTTTTCTCAGGGGATTGTGTTAAACACACAAAATGAGACAGGCAAGCTTATAAGAGAAGTGAGAGACTAACTAACTAAAGCTTCTCTATAGCTTTCCTATTGTTGGTGTAGGTTGGCCACAACAAATGTAGGCTGCACTGGAGCAACAGCCATGTCAGTTTGTAGTTGTTGTAGCTATCGCCTAGTCCAAATATATAGGGAGCTGTTGGCCGGAGAGAGCTCACCATCATTGGATCTTGGCAGTTTGTGACTATAACTCACACCATTGTGCATTACACGGTAGACCAAGATTGTATTAAGACTGCTGTAACAGGAAACTGACCAGCTCACATCAAAAGACTGCTACTGCTGAGGTTTATTTCTGACACAGGAAATCTGTCTGTGACGGTGAAATTGCCTCAGAAGTCATCCGGAGTTAGCCGAACTTTAGTAGGGACAAAAACGCCCACGCCAATCCTTCTACCGTCCACTGCCTGGAGCAGTAGAGCATTCAGTGACAGGGTACCTTATCTATTTCTCTTCATCACTTCCCCTGGTACTTGACACAGAAATATCTGATGCCCATCCAGCCCCCCCTCCAAGACACTTGGTGTAAACAAGATGTAACACAGCCAATCCAATAAGTTTAGTCTTACCTACAACATACTTAAAAATGCAGACAGATGTAAGGTCACTTTATAATCACTTTCATATAATATAGTACTGAGAATGAGTCATTACTAAGTATGTATGAGATGCATAACCTTGAACACTTTCTGAGAAGTAAAGGATTTATATCAGGAGCTTTCAACTATTTTGCTGACATTGATAAAGAAGGACAAGGCAGCCACCAACCACTTGAACAAAAAAGTGTGTCAATTTCTTCTACCGCTTGGAATAACTTCCTCTCTTCCTGCCTGTGTGCTCAGGATGAAAAAGACAAGAGAATGAGACAAGGAGAAAGGTGTCAAGCAAAACTCAATAGCCGCATTCTGCTGGGGTGAGGCCAACTCTCTTCAAGGAACAGTACAAAAAGGATCAAACATGGTTGTTACCTTAAACAGTTTGTTAAAAGTGTCAAAGCTCTGACTGATCAGCCAAAATATTCGTAAATACCTTAAAGTGTTCTTTGTATTCATAGAACACAACTGGACAAAGTACACATGCACACACTTGCACTATGCATTATGCACACGCCCAATTCAGTGTCTTTGTGGTAATCAACCGTGGCCTTTTTAAGGCCCAAATTACCCATACGTCTACACTAGGCCTATGATTGTTTAAGGATTTTGTTTTTGAAGAATGAAAGTAATCCAACTTGAATATCCAGAAGATTAAAATGATCCTGGCATTTTGAATTAGACAATGGCATTTAGACAACATACTGTAAAGGGGCACGTGGGTCCTCAAGATCAGAAAGAATAACAAAAGAATAATAGAGCAATCATATAAAATAAAGAAAGCAATATAGGACTAACTGTGGAGGTGCGTTTGTTGTGCAGTTAGGCTAATCCCGCCCAGTCTCACAACACCGCATGCCCATCCAACAATGTGAGCAGTGTCCCAACAGGACACTATTGTACTTAAGTGGGATTCTGCCTTCCTGGGGGAGCTAGGGTTTCACATTACCTATGCACACTGAGAGGTGTCCCGGCAAGCCACTTGCATGGGGGTGGGTAGAGTGAACTGGGAAAACCACTTTGTGCTGGAGCCATGTCACACTTGACAAATCGATCTAATAAATGCCTCTTATACAGCATCTTAAATATGAAGCTGATTCAATTGTACCAAATAATGCAAAATAAGATTTGCAAACTAGTGAAACGTGTCTTACCAGGTAGTAGAACAGGCCAAAACGAAAATCCACAAAGCACACCACTCGTCTTTAGTCTTCTATGGTCCAAATTCCCATCTACATTCCAATGTTTACCCTTAAATGATGGTGGGCACCTCACTTGCCAACAGTGTTTTCATTCTTTATTCACACAGGAAGGTTGTTTTTCAGTCAAAGACCAGGGAGGCACACTCACTAGTGGACTTTATACTTCCTTGTTCTGATGCCAACCATCCAATAAAAAGATAAAGTCATTTACAATTATTTACATGCAGGCACTCTATGGGCACTATGTCATCACATGTCATAGCCATATATCCTTATTGGCCCTCGTACCTTAACTGCTGAGCAGCTTTAGGACACATTAGGAGAATAATGCATTGTAAAGGTCTACAAAGACCTACAGTATATCATTTATACATGTTAAGGTCCCAACTCTACAAAATGTCATCTGCATCCACGTGTGAAATTTCATATGGAGATTTAAAATAACACATTAAACGAGTCAGACGCAAGACACATTTGTATAATTTTCTGTCTACAACGTATGCGGTGTTAAACCTCTAATTTCCCATTGTGAAACAGAGTCAATGGACTGTAGTCTTTTAATTTAAAAATAGCTGTAACTCCCAACTCAAACCCAGTAGGAATATATTCAATAGTAATGCCAGACATTAACGAGATGCTGCATGCCTTAATGGTGGCATGGAAATGGGTCAGCTCCCTGATACGTTTTTAAATTAAATACACCCAGGGTAAGGCAGCTTTGGCCTCCAAGGCACTGCCTATTTTACAACTAGATGTAAATAAATGTGGACTGTCTCAATAGTCTCTCTTTGTGGTCCACTGTGTCTGGTTTCCACCAGTGTGGCAGCCACCAGTGCCCCATGTGTACAGTACTTGGATAATGCTCAACCTGCCAGTACCATCTCCCTGGGCACCTGGGACAAGAAGGAAACTAGGCGGAGAGTAAAGGTTCAACTAGAGTAGAGGCCCACTTACATTGGAGAGGAAGAATCTATCCTCTCCATAAAGCAGAACCTACCTTTGGTATAGCTTAAGATGAGAGGTAAGAACAAACTTTTCGTGCATCAAAAATTTGGCATGGAGCCAAGAGAAAACAATCATCTTTTTAAGCATTTGTGATTACACAAACTATTTTGTAAAGCAACATTCATATAGTCAATATATAATAATAATAGTTTGTAACATTTCATTCATAAAGCATAAATAGGGTTCCGTCTCAGCAATATCACATCTACACCCACCCACCACTCATTATAAGGGTCAACCCCATTTACTCATTTACCTATTTACTCAATTATACAAATTGAAGGTCCAAAGCCCTTCACTAGACTTTAGATATTATTTAAAATTATTGTTCTGTCTTTAGGTCAAGTACAAATTCAAAATGTTTTAACTACCGTATATGCACTATACTAATCTTCTCTACTAATACAGTAGTCTAACCAGTTGTATTATTCACTCCGATAATTATAAGTGCTAAAGGGAATGCCCAGGTGGGCTATGTGTCCAGCGAGCGTCATAATAATTACCCTGCTGACGGACAAATACTGAAAATCTGGCACCAATTATAACTTTAATATATGCAATACTGTAAACCTCACAGATGGACCATCCACTATGAGAAAAACAACAGTACACTATTAAACAGATAGATACGTAAGCCCACATATTTAATGAAAATATAATCTATGGTTTAGCATCTAACATGAGCTTCCATTCGGCAGCCTTTACCATACATTCACTGTCAGTGTTGTAAAAGTTGTTATAAAAACAAATTCCACAGTCAGCGGGCAAACCAAAACAGAAACAAGCGGCTGATTTAGCATCCTTGACATTTAGACTACCATATATCTCCTTGTTGCACTGATGGGCTGTTTGGTTTTCTTCACCAGCAAACAAAAGACGGAGAGCATAAGCAAAAAAATTATTGCTTTTATTCAACACAGAAAACTGTGTTGGCAATATTTCTGAGATCATCGTCCTTTTAAAAGGCCGGACCTTTGAACTGTCACTTGTTAAAACCTTTTACAATTTCCTGAATTTGCATTCATTGCAATTAGGTCATTTACAATTAGGTCATTTTGCAAGGTGGAATGCATTGACATTCATTTATTTGTCCCATTCATGTAATATGTTACACAGAGGAAATGAAACGATGTTATATTGCCTGTATAACAGATGTTTATGTTTTCACAAAAGTTTCTAAATATGGTCACAGCAGGAAATACAAAGCACATAGTGTATCCAGGATACATATTAAATGTTGCAAACTGCACCAAAGACCTCTTGCTATCAAACTTAGAAAGATTACAACCACTGAGATATAAAAAGCATCAATACAGGCCTTGTCTGGGACAAATGGGGCAAACTAAAAGGGCCATGACATCCAGCTAGCCAATATGTTGTTTGTTTGTATGTAAGTATGTTGTTTTTTTCCTTGTTGGAGGCATGTGCTGTAGCAAACAAACATGGTGTAAAACAGATGCAGATGGCTCTCAGCAAAGGTCAAGACATCATGCCAAAAAATAACATTTATTTGTTGAATATTTGTCTTAGATAATTTCACCTCTAGCCGTCTCAGAATAAAGTGACTCAGGACATTGTGTACCTGCTTCAAGAATGTAAACATGCTATTTCTCTCAACAGACTCTCGATAGACTCTCTCACACACACACACATATTCTCAATTACACTCTCTCTCTCTTTCTCTCCTTCTCTCCTTGTCCAACACATGCGCGCCTATGCACACGCCCAATGCACTACACCTATGTAATAGAGAGACTAGAGGTCCTGCATGGGGTACGTGAGCTGAATTTTAATAGCTCTCTTCTTGTCCTACAAGGCACTGCCCCTTCCGAAAGCGTACAGAGAAATATTACGAGGAACTTATCCGGATAAAAGTGTGCAGGATCGTACGATGAACCGTAGTTTAGTTTATGAATCATTATACATTTATTAGCAATAGATGCAAGCATACCCAATATACTGTACGAGCACGCAGGTGCTCAGACTCATACACTGTAGGACGCCGCATCTTCAAACGTAAAACTGACTAGTGGGTCACTTAATTTCCACCGTGAAACAACGTACATGAAAGACACTCACTTGATGAAGTAGCTGGCTCCCTCGTCCGTGAAGCCTTCCTCCCAACCTCTCGGTAAATCTGTATCGTGAACACAATTGAAGAATATTCAGATTATACCTTGCGTGAATTGACTTCCAGGTAACTACAAATATTTGCTCGTACCAGATCGTATCATGTGCCCCGAGTTGACAGGTTCACAAGTGCGGGGATGTAGCCAAGAAGTATTGCGAGTTTTATCACTGCAAGAAAGACACCTGTTACTGGACGTTAAAACCTAATTAAACTGCGTAGGTCTAATCACAATAACACGCCAAACGTGCAACACTATATATCTTTAAAAGCTTACTTAATAAAGAAGACCCTTCCATCTCTACAAACTCCGTAAGACCAGTGATCCGGTAAAGTGTCCCGCGCGAGAGGTGCCGCCATGATCTCGTCTCTGACTCGGTTTATTACGCTACCCTCTCCGCAGACTTTTCAGGGAACCAGATCACCACTAGGGCTGCATACTTTTAAAGGGGAAGACCGAACTTAAAAACCACCCTCGACACAATGTATTGTTCTACCGGCAAAAGTGGTCATCCAATTTAGTTCTCACTCAAGATACGACAACTTCTAGCTATAGAAATCTCCAGTTGCGGCAATAGGGTATAGCTCCCCCCCCGTATAGGCTATTCATGTTATGGATGAATGACCTGTTCTTCTTTGGAGCATTCCAGCACACATATTTAGTTACATCAGTGCAAGTCAGAAACCTCAGATTTGTACTTCTTCTTATTTTTAGTATGTTTCTTGAATGTATCTCTGATTTATTGATTTATATGTAGCCTACATGATTTTAGGGTTCATTTCTAAATTTGTTTTATATGCCTATAATCAACTTTGATATATTTAATTGTACATTCAAGTTTAATAATTAACATAACATTGATAGGCCTACAAATACAGGGCCTTAGTCATACTGTATACACTGCTAAAAAAAAAGGGAACATGTAATCATCACAGTATAATACCAAACTTCAGGGATATCAATCTGTCCAGTTAGGAAGCATAAGCATTGTGAATCAATGTCACCTGTTTTGGTGCAAATAAATGTGACAACAGGTGTACTAGAGGCAACAGCAAGACAACCCCCAGGAAGGGAATGGTTTTTGCCACAGACAATTCCTCTTTCCTTATCATTCCTGACTGATTCTTCTCTAGTTTTGTCTTTTGCTAGTGTCTTTATCACTACTGGTAGCATGAGGCGGTACCTGCAGGTTTCACAGGCAGTCCAGCTCCTCCAGGATGGCACATCCATACCTGCCGTCACAAGAAGGTTTGCTGTGTATCCCAGTATAGTCTCAAGAGCATGGAGGAGATACCAGGAGATGGGCTGTTACACGAGGAGAGCTGGACAGGGCCGTAGAAGGGCTTCAACCCAGCAGTAGGACCAGTATCCTTTGTGAAAGGAGGAACAGGAGGAGCACTGCCAGAGCCCTACAAATTTACCTCCAGCGGGCTACTTGTGTGCATGTTTCTGACCAAACTGTCAGAAACAGACTCCATGTTATAGCATTTAGCGTCTTTTCAAAATAAAAGTCCTCTAAATATTGAGAGGGACATATCCCCTGCGTCCCCCCGAAATCTACGCCTATGCCTCCTGGTGCAGGCCTCGTGTGGCCAGAGTGTGTAGGCAGTTCCTGGATGACGAAGACATTGATGCCATTGACTGCCCGTTGTTCTCAATTAATTACACAATATACAGTAAAGATTTCGTTCATCAAGATCCAATGTGTGATTTCAGTGCTTCCTTAATTATTCTGAGCAGTGTACTTTATACAGTGACTTGAAGTATATGATTCATTTTGTTCTACACTCTAAACTGGGCATTCATCAAAATCACACCTGTAAAGCTGGAGCAGGAAGTTGGTCAACACATTTTAGAGACCACAAATCATTCAGGATAGGTCATATTCTTACAAATCATATTTTACTACTACCATAACACGAAAAGGTTGAAGTCATAAATGAATTGAATTGCCTAGTAGAGAAACAATGTTGATAAACAGGTGTTCGGTAAACAGGTGTTTGTGTGTGAGTTTCACTGAAGACTATAGTATGTGCCTGGTCTGTCAGTCTCACATTGCTTCTGCTGCAGTCAGGCGTTGAGGACAGAGAGCCTTCCTAACCATGACACATTACAATTATGCTTACGCTGCATCAAACAAACCTGCCCAATTTCCTGATGCTGCCCATAAATGTAACTGTGCGTGAGGGGTGGCCTCAAAGTCAAAGCACTGACCACCCATTAGAAACATGCATGCAAATGTCACCACCGTCCCCACAAATTCTAGCACCTGAAATAGCATCATTGTTAACTATTTAATTATTAGATAAGACAAGAATTAACACTCTGAAAAGGCATTACCTGAGAGTTATGATAGCTGATCTGGAATGTTTGGTCGAAAAAACATCTGAACTGTGAAATGACTCAAAGAAACAGAAATGTACAGTAGAATGTTCTTGCTTCTGGGTTTCTCATGGGGTACAGTATAGGTTATGCATTTCCTGTAGTGCAACTCAGTGTGCAGAGAGCATCAAACATTTGACAGCATTATAAATATTTCATTTGTGAATGCCTTTGGGGATGCTTTGTTCTTGTTCCCCATTGGTTTAAAACACTGTGTAGCGATAAAAGCTTAAAGAGATAAAGTGGGATGTCAGGTTTTTTGCATTGTCTTTAGGCTACAGCAATTATGCACAGACCCATTGTGAAAACTTGTGTTGTGTTCAAATGAATGAAGCAGTTTAAACCAGAAGATGTGGAGAATCTTTTTACCAACTGTGTTCTGTTAACTTTGCACAAGCAGATATGTTTTTCCTATTGCTGTACATCAACTGTTGAGGAAAAACAAAGTTGTTAAAACAAGACAATAACATCTCTCTCACTGTGAAATACACTCAAATACCCAAAGTAACCTTTTCAGTGCAGTGTATGCAATTTGGATTTAAAGGGCAAACTATCCTGATTATTTAAATGCAGAAATGTAAATCCTTGCAAGGTCGACGGAGAAAGCCTGAACGCTCTGGAAGCCGTGGAGATGTTTACCAAGGTATTAATTATCGACAAATTTGACAAGGTCACTGGAATACAGTTGCCCAAGCTGTTCAACTTCAGAGGATACAGGACATTCTGCAGAATTACTCCAAGCTTGGTAAGAGGTAACACTGCAGTGTAACCATCATCACCATGAGATCAGAGTCCATTAATTGCTGCTATTTGACCTTGCTTCAGTATCAATCATCATCATAGTCATAATTCTTCCCTCTGCCTCCACACAGACACACACTCACTTAAACACACATGCACGTGCACTGGATGCGCAGTCCTGTGAAGCTCTGCAGTGTACACTCTCTGCTGCTGATTCCTGTCTGCTGCCAGAGGCTCACAATGCAGCAAGGTGACTCAATGTTATAGTCACCTCCTCAGAGAGTCTCCACCCGCGGAATCGCAGCTTATACTAAAGAGGGCTCTGCAGAAAACGTAATAAAGACCGCTTTCTCATTCTCCTCCGAATAGGAGCGCTTACGTTTGGGAACGTTCTCTCTCAAGGCACAAAAGCAATAGCCTTACCTAACGGGCAGACGCCCTTATAAAAGATCACTAACATCTTAGCAGAGACATCCGTCAGAGCAGTGCTTTTCCAACTTTTTGACTCATGACCTCCTAAAAATAATTGGTTCCTAGCTGGCCATCCAATACTTTGTGTCTCACAAATGTATTCTATAATGTAGTTTATAAACAAGATAATAACAAAAAATAAACATTGTACGTAATAAAAATAAAACGAAAGTAAAAATGAAGTATAATATTACAAATATTGAAATACGATTATAAATAGAAATCACCAAACAACAACAAACAAACAAATCGATAAACATTACTTAAAAATCATCTTCCGATCCAGCAAAAGCATTTTGCAACCTGTATGGGGGTCCCAACCCTTCCTTTGGGATTATACTGTTTGAAGCCATATTGTGTAATGAGTGTTTATCCAAATGTACCTCAAGAAACAAATTATTATATATCTGTAGGGAGCATTTTTGTAGACATTAATGCCGTCACAATATAGTTGGTGATGACACATCTGCATTGATCAATTCCAACTCTTTGAATCCGGCTATATTTTATAAGACAAGGATATATTGTCTCCTAGATAATTCAAGCATCATGTTGACAGTGGAGGGATGTTACATTTAATCATAATACCATGGTTTTGAAAGGAAGCCAGATCCACTCAAATTCAATAAACATCAATTTCATGTCTGTCCGACTTCGTTATATTTACCAGGCTAATATTTTCATATTACTTTAGCAATTGAAATATGATTAATGATTTCTGTCTGGGCTGGGTGAGGTCTCACCGCAGCAAGAGGGCACTTGATGTCAATAAATCATTTCATGTATTCTTACCACTCACTCTCTCTCCTTCTCTCCTCAAGTTTTATCATCTCTTCTGCATTTGAGAATCAGCTGTCCATAGAACAGTTTTAGTGTGCATAATTTATATTATGGTTCCAGCAGGTATCATAGATTCCTGTGATCTTACTTAGTATTCCCTGCATGCCAAAGAAATTAATTGTACTTTTACAGTAAGACTTCCACAAGAGCACCCCCTCCTGGAGAACACAGGTCACTGTATATTTCTACACAATAAGTATTGGTTCCTCTAAGTCTCTTCTTATTCTCCAGCGTTCGTTGGATGACTTAAACCCTCTAGAACTATGAACTTCTTACATTTATCCCCTACCCAGTCAATGAAACCGACAGAGGTAAAACATGTAAATCCAAGTCACATGTATATATAGCCCTTAATCACATTACCGCCTCAAACAGGCGCACAGGTCCAAATTTCACATTGGGAAAAAAAACAACACCCTCTGTACCTTATCCTTGCATTGTGCAAGTAAAAACTTAAATAGAAACCTTGGCATGGGACCACAACGGAAGGAGTCCAACCTTTTCAGGACGGCTAGGATGCAATGCATAGGTTTCAAGGGGACAGCACCACAGGCCACATAGTGAAAAAACAGGTGTATTTATTTATACATGTGAGGGACCAAGCCGTCAGGCATGAGGAGTCGGAAAAGTCAGGTTCCAAAAATATAAGTTTTATTTACAAA
>JAOEHI010002121.1:0-11972 GCA_025447815.1 Percopsis transmontana
GCAGTTCTGAAGGCGAAAGGGGGTCAAACACAGTATTAGTATGGTGTTCCTAATAATCCTTTAGGTGAGTGTATATAAATATTTAATATTTTTCCAGGATGTTACAATGATGGAATGATTTTTGTATGGCTTTCTTGAAAAGTCAATTTATGATTTAGGTGTTGTTACACATTTTGTAAATTACATTTTACTTTGTTTGATACCTTTTACTTGACTTTTAAAGGTTACTGTGGAGTACAATGTGACCCCAAGATACTTGAGCTCCTCTCCTCCTTTTGAACACATTAGAATGTTTCACCTTTACTGTTTGTTTTGTTAACATCATCAACACTATTTTTGGTATTCAAATAGAGACTTGATTTAGTAAGCCATATAGCATTTTGACTGCCTTTCATAGGCTAAAAGAAGCATTTAAAAAATGGTGGGGCAGCTAGCAGCAGATCTTACTCATTCCAGGGACAATACAATCACCAAGTGCCAAACTGCCTAATGTTAAAAGTTAGCAAGCTAACAAGCTCTCAAATATAGCAGCATGTCTGGCAGGTTTGATGATGTTGCACAGCATTCAAAATGTAGAAATTTGTCAAAAGAATTTCACTTAACCGACATTCATCCGTGTGTAGGGAGCAGGAAGCACTGCTTAGGAACCCTGTACATCAGAACGCGAAGGAACCTACGAAAGAAGTGTAGTAAAAAAAGCAATAAACTCAAAATAAATTAATACTGTATGTGTAGTTGGGCATGCCCATTCCATGTTATTGTTCGTTATTGTGTTCCTTGAGAATGTGAAGTATTACATTTTTGTAAAAAATAAATAACGTCATTTTTGAGCAACTAAATAAAATAAAAAATTATTAAAAATAATATTTTTTAAAAAAGCATTAATGAATAGCATTGGAAAATGCATGCACCTTTTAATAAATCCAATCTAAATAGATGAAAAATAATTGGACTGGAGGGTTCTTTCTATTATTGCTATTACTATTTTTACTAGACTTGATAAAATTTATATCATGGAAAATGTAATAAAACATTTGCCAGCAATGCCATTGTATCCGAGTATCTGAGAAATCCAAACGGCTCCACTGATATAAAGATCATAATGCTCAGTAAGTAATGAGTTAGGAATTTCTCCACAAGGGAGCGATATTTAACTCAGAGAAACATTATAGCCCAAAAAGGCATGGTCCTAATTGACCATGCCATTTACATCAAAAGAGACCTTACATGTATAATCTAATTACATCATAATGTAATGCCAAATATGATGCAATTAATATAGTGCACGCATTTTGTTTTTCTGGGTCATTGTAAATGGTTCTGTATGAGAGCATTATTGAAACTACATTAAACTGATTTGGTTAAACCCTGTATTTTGGCATGGACTGCAGACTTTCATTTTCTATGTAATCCGATTTTGCTTCTAGTTAGCTTATGTTTGAATATATTTTGTGTCGTAGCTGGGTGTGTTGAAGTATTTAAACAATAAAAACAATGCAAAACGATTCACTGTAGTAGTACTTTAAATGGCAGACAAAAAGAGACCAATGTTTATTTACATTATTGACCAAGTGAAAGCTCATTACCATTCCCTGCTCCAAATTTCAACACTCCTGCTAAAAGAGGCTTGATACACCCCAGGCCAGTGTCCCACAGACACAGTGCTGACAGAGCAGACAGACAGATTAACACACACACACACACACACACACACTCACACACTCAAACACACACACTGTTCCTCTCTCATAAATGCATAGAAGTGCACACAAGTCCATATTTGTGTCACATTTAAAACACATGCACAATTTCTACATCTCTCAATACAGAAAAATACAATTTTTTCCCTTCCTTAAATACCCTTCCACACACACACACACACAAACACACACCTCATCTTCCCAATTTAGCAGTTTGTGAATGCGTGGAGGGAGGGAGGAAATCCTTAAAACTGTCTGCCTGTTGTTCTCCACAGCTGGAAGTGTGATTTGCTTGGCATCAACCTCACAAGCACAGTCCCATTTTACTCGGCCCCTCTTTCGCCTCCTTTTCTGCACAGGAAATTACATTTCCCTGTTTAGCCAAAAGCAGAGGTGTACATGTGTGAGCTTGTGTGTGTGTGTGTGCGTGCGCTTGCGTGCGAACATGCTAAACCGATGTGTGCGTTTGTGGTGTTTGTGTATGTTTGGGTGCTCGCACATGTGATCCTCGACAGTCTGTGTTTTCACTGAGGGTCAAAGGGGGGAGGTGCGGGGGAGGCTCCGAATGGAAAGAAAAAGAAGAAGAAAAAAGAAAAGCGACCAATGTTTCGTATTACACTCGGCTGTCTCAGAAAAAAAAAAAAAGGAAAAAAGCGGAGGACTCTCCGAGTTTCTTTGCCTCAGAGGCATTTAACAAGAAGTGTATGGAGTCTGCTGTTGCTGTTGCCTTGGAAAATGAAGATCTCCACTGTGGTCTTCACTCTGCTGTCTAGGGCACTTTTTGGAGGTATGAAATCTACATATTTACCTTATTGAGATTTATTATTTACTGAGAGATGAGAGAGAGTTTGTTTTATAGACTTTCATAGAAGTAGAGGCGATGTTGAGGAGATGGAGACGTTAAAGAGTGCATTGTAAGAGGTAGTCACAAATAATACTGCAAGGGAGTATGGTAAGAATACAAGACAAAAGCAGCTCAAGCAGTTTTCCTGAGATAAAAGGGGACAGCAAGCTGAGAACTGGTGGTTTCCCAAACTAGTTTTGACTTTTTTATAATTTATGGTTAAGTGAACTCTTGTCACAATACATTGGTTGTGGTTGTCTAGTGCTCTGCATTGAATTGCAAAATCACAGAAACAAAGTAGGTTCAACATTATTTCAACCTACAAAGTTTATTTAGTTCCTTTATTTCTATGTAAATATGGCCCTGTATAACCCTTTAAAACTATTGTGATTAAGGGCTAAAGAATGAAAGGTCTGATATTTATCTGGAGCACTGGCAGCAATATGCTGACACTATGTAAAACTATATGGATTACAAAATGTCTCCAAAACAGATGTGGATGTATATTGACATGCAATTTAGCACATTAAGCAATACAGTTTGTTACTCAATATCCTACGCATATGATCACATGCCAAAGACAATATGCTTGTCAGCATGAAGGGGAGGTGAACTCTAAGCCAACAATAAATCCATTGTAATTCATAGAACATATGGACATTAAATATAATATACTGAGCGTACACTTATGACTAACCTTTATCAGTGCTTAAACTAACCTCTGTAAATCAAAGTCAATGTCACCAGGACAATTAAACCCTTTATGAATGTAAATGGAATTCACTGTAAGTCTTAATATGCACAAAAATATTTAACAAAATAAAATAAATATCAAATTCTGTTTTGTTTTCTCCAGATTTATGTTGGGCCATTAATGTCACCGTAACTCCTTCCCCTTTCACGGTGGCCCGGGAAGGTGAAAACATCACGTTATCCTGTGTTGTGTCTCAGCGACGGCGTAACAGCGCTTTACCGGTGGTCAAATGGACCTTCTTACCAGCGGGCGCCGACCGGCCGGAAGACGAGCTCCTAATTGCCCGGGTCAACATGAGGAAGGCTCGTTTCTATGGAAACTACACCAAGAGTTTCCCATGGCCCAAGCTGAAGCTGACTGTGGTCAAGCAGGGAAAGATCTTTGACCTGTTAATCCTGAATGTGTCCGAGGGGGACAGGGGTCTGTATATGTGCCGGGTACAGGAGTTCAAAAAGCACCAGGACCGATGGAAGGTCTCCACCAACTGCACCGCTGCTACTGAGCTAAGAGGTTAGCTGATGAATATTCTACTTTAATTGAAATGTACCTATCCTAACAGGCGTGCCAGTTCAAGGGTGTGTTCACTTGTGTCTCGCCTCAGTTCAGTGTAACTACTTAGAAATTATGTGGGCAGACAATTATAATTATAATGGACTATGATTGACATGCTGATTCTGTGACAAAACATACAGTACCCGTGTTACTGTGTTTACCGAGCTAGGCTACGTTTCAGTTAAGCTTTAACGCTATGGTACATTCATTCAACTGGAATGGCGAAATGGTGAACTGAAAGTACAAAGCTAATTTCAAAAAGGAAATGAGATGTCAATGGGATTCAGCATGGTCGGTAATAACAAATCTATTTGGTGCTCCTGGTCTAGAACATAACCAACATTGTCAAAGTGAGAGAGAGTTCAAGAGAGGCTAACTAGCAGGTAGCCTGTGGTAGGCGAATAGATACAAGACTCCAGTAGCAGCATTTTCTCAGACCACAACTGGATGACCTCATTCATTTGACTGAAGAAGGGAGAAAATAAAAGGCGGTCCTAATTTACATTCGCGAGGGGAAATGTTGTTGGTCAATCCAGCAAAAAAAAAAAAAAAAAAAATAAGGGATCCTCTAGCGCTTTGCGGCGTAGTCGATGAAGTCGACAGACGAACATTTGGAGGAAGAGCAGAGAAAATGTGTGGTTTTATTGCAGTGGTTGGCACGATAATTTTTTTTACACACTATGGAATGAATGGCAAACATCTAGTAGTGGCAGACACTGCATGGATTATCTTCAGTTAAAGAGAGAAACACATTTGAGAAGAAGGATGTTGGTTTTGGCAAATAAAAAAATACTTTGGTTCTGGTATAATGCTTGCTAGCCTTGGGCCACATAAGGAGGCTGCTAATAAGGAGGTTGTCAGTAGAATAATTTAACCCCCACATTAGTCTCCCGTTGTACTCGTTGCTCACCACATTTTCAGTGGAAGAGTTCCTGCAGGCTGCGACATTTGGGATCATCGATGGCCAAGACTGGGTTCAGGCAGACAGTCCCTACCAAACACTGTTGACGTTGGCTGCGACCTAGGGCTTCCCTCCTAAAGTGGAACACACACCGAGTCCGTAGTCCCGAAAGACAAGAAAAAGAACAAGAGATAGTTGTATGGAAGAGTTTACCAATGGGAATGGGAAGTTAGCTTCGGTGTAAGTCTTGATCTTGATAGATTGTGTTGATTTTTCCATAGTTGACTATAAAATATATGCAGGGTCTTATCATAGATATACTGTATGGTTTTGGAAGAAATTTCGAATTGCAATATGAATTCCAGTATTCCATAGATATCTGCAGTTTATATGGTGTATAATCAGCTGTTTGATGCCATTGGTGAGTTAACTAATATTTAATCTGAGATACCAAGACGGAAAAGTGTGTTTCGCAGGCTTCTTTGCACTACAAATATAAATCCTGTACAGGAATTAAAGAGAGAGAGGAAGGACCTCCCATTCCACTGTTGTTGCAGTGAAAAGCCCAATCCAAATGATGATGTTGTTATCAGACCCTTGAACTAATTAGTCAATAGGTTGCAGGTCTTGTGCATAGCTACTGTGTATTATCACAGCTATGAATGATGGCTGGGTGGTCTCCAATCACAGCAATGTGGCTACAAATCTCCCTTTTGACACTGAGTTGTGTCTGAATATCCACTGCGATGAAATACTTGTGGAAATTGTATATTTTTTTTACAGAAAATGTATATAAATCCATTACATAACAGTTAGGTAATCTTTATTACTATTTGTTTATGGTTATGGGGGCCTCACTTTGTACATTGGATTGTAAAATGTGACTTTCACAGCCAGCCATCTAGTTAATTGGATAGGTCAAGAAGTAACTCCTGTAAGACAACATAAAAACAATTTGTGTTATTGATCTTGTTCTTTACAACTAGTGCCTTTAACCGTGCACTAACCGTGTCTAAATTGAGATTGTTTATTATAATGGATGACCTAGAACCCTCCCCTCAGAAGAACTATGCTTTATCTTCCCAGCGGACCACCAAGTACTAGTATGTATGCCTACAATCCAAACTAACATTTGACAGCTTACCCTGATATGCAACACTAAGCATCTGAGGAAAAGGATTGAAATAGCCCATGAGACCTCATTTTGGATGAGAAACACCAGCTGACAAAGGTGTGTGTGTATGTGCGTGTGTGTGTGTGTATGTGCGTGTGTGTGTGTGTGTGTGTGTGTGTGTGTGTGTGTGTGCGCACGCATGTGACATAAAACGAATGGAATGCCTGTGGTCACAGAACATTAGGTGACCAGGTGTTTCCACAAACACGTGTGCCCCTTCACTCACACACGCACACATGCACACGCATGTGCACACACGCATACACACACACATGAAACTCCCACTTACATTTGCTGCAATAGACACATGTAAAGGGTCAAAGGGTTTAGTAGAGGAACTGTGGAATGACTGTGGCGGATATATATCCTTTGCCTGGCCTAAACAAATCTTTTTCCTTTAACACTTGTATGTGGGCAGCCTAAAGATTGTAAGGGTTACACTTGGATGTGGTCAGTATTTAAAATAGAACCAACAAAAGGAATGGACAAGCATAAATAGTCTAAAGAAGACTACTGCAGGCTGTGCAAAAGATTGCAGGAAAAACTATGATTAACGTAAAGGCTGAGCTCTATACAGTGAAAAGGGAGCATTCTCCCAATTGAAGGAATTTAAAATATTTAAATTTTAGCAGGGAAAGTAACACTTCCAATGAGGAACTTCCTCCCCCCTCTGCCAGACAGCAGTTAGGCTACAATACGTTTATCATAGACCACTAACAGAGTTAGCTGTGATTAGCTAAAAATAAAGACCAAAATAAATAAATAATCTAGCGTTTATTTAGGGTGGTTCTCTAATGCAAAATCATTAGTCCTGAATAGAAAAAACGGACACACAATATGTCAACTACAAATACCTTTTAAGTTTATGTGTACAAACAATAATAGAAATAGATACTAAGTGTAAGATATTTAAAAGGAGGAACTGCAGGAAGTAAAAGAGCTTATTTAAATTGCAGTCATGACACACAACATCGCTATGCATGTTTTACTCCAGTCCTTATAACACAATCACTTCAACAGTAGCTAGTTTAATGAATGCTGGAGAGACAGAGCATCCTTATTCATTCCAGATCACATTCATCTTATTAATGGTTACTGCATTTGGTTTGTTTGTGCATTAAAAAGACATGGACAGTCAGAGAACATTCAAATGTGGCTCTGCATTTAATGAACAAGGGACAGCCTGTTTGGATATTTTCACTGACTATCTATTCAATCTGCGTTATCAAAGGATGACATTTTCTGGATGGAGATAAAGACTGTTTTATGGAGTACAGTATGAGAAATTGATTTTTCCAATGTGCAGCTGCAAAAAGAGTAAGGCAGAATAGGGGAACCGGGGACAATGTGTCTATAGTTTCATGTCATTTTGTGAAATTTGACTTTTTAAAAGTTTTATTTTTAATTAATTGAACATGAGTTGTGAGGGATTAGTCCAGTATTCATGGGCCGACATGTCATACACTGTCTCACAGAGCAGTAGAATACTGCACATAAGGAAGGGGCTCATAAACTGTTTGCACTGCTAATGCCGTGCTAGACTATAATACAAGAAATGGCATAGCCACAGGAAGGTATTTTTACACACAGGGGTGCTGAAGCACCAATGAAAGTATGGGTCTGCGCCGCCCAAGTAATAAGACTATGGGCCCTATCTTACACCCGACGCAAAGAGACGCTATACAGCGCCAAACACAACTGAAGTGTCCTTTCTAGTTTCAGACCAACGCTGTTGTCATTTTCCCGCCCAAGCGCCCTCTTGTTTAAATAGCAAATGCACTTCACGACGCCTTCATCTGGGAAAACTCCAGAGTGTGTCAGATCGTGTCAGATCATGCAAAACACGAGAAACTGCTCATTATTCATTTTAGGCATAAAACTTTGTTAGTGTTGGTTATAAAATTATGAATCAGGCAAAGGTTTAATTAGGTTAAGATATAGATATATATTCAAGTTTTATCTATGGAAGTAGGCCGAAACTGCAAAGAAAACAAATAATGTGGTTTAAACTGGTGTCACGATTGGCGTGCACAGGCCCGCGCCGTGCCTCCCGTTCTGGCTGTGCACCAGCAGGGGATTAGCCCCACGCAGGTGCACCTGTTTGGACTGATTAGGGACACTATTTAAGTTGGACCAACAGCACTAGGTGCTCTGGCTCGCGGTTACACTCGCCACTCCACAACGCCGTTACAACTGGCACTGTTGGCATCCACTACTGGTGCTTCTCTGGTTACCATCTGATGCAGAGGTGCTGAGGCTGGGCAACCCACTGCTGTCTTTTATTTTCCAGATGCAGATACTCTTATTCTTCTTAGGGCAAATAAAGAAATATGATATTGTTGCTGTGCCATTTCTCATTCACAGCAGCTTGCCGAACACCCGCCAATCTACAAAATATAGTAGGCTACGGCACTAGCCTATTTATTGAAGCTATGTGGTACTATATGATTCTTGTTAAGTCACCATTACAATTACTTCATATTGGTGTTCAAAATAATTAGGAACTTTTATTTAAATGTATTTATTTGAAGTTTATATTTCTCAAACATAGAGAAATGTAACCTTCACTGATAGTGCCTATGAGAACATAAACAAATGAATAGAGGCTGTTGCTTTAGCACCACTCTAATGTGTTGTTCAGCATGTAGCCTACATGAGTCAGTCAGTATGCAGGCATAGCATTGCTGGATGTGGTTTGGGGTAGCCTATTTCAAGATGCCCTACGTGGGTGTTAGCTAGCTACTGTACCACCAGCATAGTGAGAGTAACTTGGTGTTAGAATTTGTGTGGTCGAGTAGGGTGGAGAAGAGTGTGTTTGTGTGTGTGTGTGTGTGTGTGTGTGTGTGTGTGTGTGTGTGTGTGTGTGTGTTTGTTTGTTTGTGGGAGCGGAGCCCACGGCAAGCTTGAAAAACATTTTGGATGCAAGCAATGAATGAAGTTATCGCTATTTAGCTCCACAATATTACAATTAGGTAATTTAGCAAACTTCTACAAATAAAAGCCATTAGTTATCTGTTTTATCCAAGCATGGTTAAAGTTAAGCACTTGCCAGACAGTTTTCAGTAACTGTAAATGAGGATAATGAAGGGAGGGGAGCTAACCTCAGCCTACTGTCTTCCTACATTTAGCTTTATTTAAAACTTACACAGCGTGTAATCAGGCGGTAAACAAGCCACACTGATGACTAAGGACTTGTTCTCTCTCTCTCTCTCTCTCTCTCTCTCTCTCTCTCTCTCTTTCTCTCTCTAGTGCATGTTCTCCCAGCCACAAAGGCCAATAAAAGCCTGTGGAGCTTGTTGGAAGGTGAGGTATCATATTGTTATCATATCATATTGTGTGTGTGTGTGTGTGTGTGTGTGTGTGTCTGTGTGTGGTGAAGTGTCCTTGGTTGATAGATGTACTACCTTGAATTAAGTAATTCTAGACCTGGGCCTCAATTTCGCATCTCTTCCAGCTGTGGCAAAAAATTGAATGAAACAACAAAAATTTAGATTTTGGTTACAAACGATCGCCACAGTTGGAAAAGATGGGGAAAATTAGGTTTTAGTCAAATGTGTCCAGAATGATTCTTTCAAAATACATTTCTTGTACCATTTTTATCCATACTGAATTTGAATGTAAAGTTACTGTATTTGTGTACTTTAGATGTGTACCTGTGTGCGGTGCTGATCTGCTCCGTGGGCCTACTGTGCATGTGCATGTTCACAGTGACGGTGAGCTGCCAGTACATACAGAAGAAGCAGAGGTTAAAAGGTCCGTGTCACCGTCAAGATCTCTATCTGCTGGCTCTCTGCTCTCGTCCTCCTTTCTTTATCTCGTTACTTCCCTTTGTTTCGTTTTCGCTTTTACTCCTTATTTTAATGTCTCTCCCCTATCTTTTTCTCTACGGCTCCACCCTGCTCCACCCAAACATAAACCCCATCGCATTTCATGACAAGAGAAACTGCAATACATTCACATCAGAGTCCGCCAAGTACTATTCCTGTCTTACTGGGTTGGTTAATCTTGTTTAGTGTGTTAAGACAGGGGTTTCAAAGGCACAAAATAAATTGTTCAAGCTATCAACCTCTTAATAACATAACATAGCAGCACTATTTAACAACCATAAACACAAGATTAACTGTATTTTGAATCTTTCCCCCACTTTGACACCTCCACCACACTAGTAACAATGATCCTGTTTTTTTTCTATAGATAACTACCTCTTGGTAAAAAGCCCTCAGACCAGGTAAGGTGTATGAACAATACCTATACAAATGTATAATGTATAATGTTAACATATTTTGAGTGATGTGAAACTATTCTGTTATGATTACTAAATATTGCTTTATGATACTGCATTAGGTTTTAGCCTATATCCTAAAAATAAATAAAAACGTACCCTCGTAAAATGTTTTTACTGTAGCTCAGGAGAAACGGTCACCAGCGTCATTAGTGTGTCTCCTGCACTGCCTAAGAAGGAAAGAAGGTACAGGAAGAAAAGGAGCAAAGCCCACCAAGAAGAAGAGAAACCCCCAGAGATACCAGCTAAAGGTACACGTATACAGCTGAGTTAGTGGACAAGGCTGGCACTGTTAATTTTTTTGTAATGTCAACATAACCGGCGAGAGGACCGTAACCTACTGTGTTTTAACAACCAATGTCCGTGTAGACAGATTTGTGGAGTTGATGTAAATCGGGAGTGAATTGGGTATACGTTATGATTGTGGCCTGTTTTGGTTAAATACTAAAATTAGTTTTAAAAATTGTCGTTCATGCTTGTTGATGTCAGTACACTCTGCCTTTTTAAAGTGCTGGTAACCAGAAAAGAAAGGACTTTGGCTTGCTATCAGATTTCCAATAAAACACATAAAGGTGATGAAAAATGTGCCATGTCTCACAATTTCCAAGATACAGAAGAAGTGACACTGTGAGAGGAGGGTCTGTTGTGTTTGTGGTTTTGATGGCACAGACAATATGTTTGAGCCCCACTCCCTCTCTGAGAGACCACTGATGTTTGTTATGTCTTTGCAGCCCCCATTGGAGACAAACTGCGGAAACCCAAACTTTTGAAACCACAGCCAAGGAAAGTTGTTTTGGTGAGTGCCATCCCTGTTCTAAAATGGTGCTCACACTGATGCAATTTAATCAAACCCTGCTATTAATTTGTCCAAAGCTGCTATGATAACTTCTTTATGGTCAACATTTATCTTTTAATAGTTATTCATTATGTATTTGGTTGTCCTAAACACAACTAAACTCCCTCCAGAACATTAGACCCCTTGGATTTGCTGATACAACAGTTTTGTGTACCTACCCGACACCCGTACACTAGAATAGGGTAGTAATTAAGTTAGTGGTTAGGGTGGTGAACTCCCAAACGAAAGGTCGAAAAGGTTCGATCCCCAACTTACCCAGCCTACCTGTAAGCATCCTTGAGCAAGATGCTTAACCACTACAGTATTCACCAAACCATAAAAGCGTCTGCTAAATTAACTAATTATAATATGCTGGCTGTATGTAAAACCCTAATGGTAATATAACGACCTATCAAGACCAAATGTGGACCTTGAGGCAGGTCTGTTACCAAATAAATGTTCCTACTGTATATCTGTCGACCTGTGCAACCATGGCCCACTGGCAGCTTTCAAGATATAGCCTCCTTGACAATTAATTGTGGTTCATTTTCTGTTTCTTCTATTGACAATTCCAATTCCTTTATTTATTTCTTTTTTTCTATATCTAACAGCAATGTCATTGACAGTCCTAATAACCTTTTTATATATATATATATATATATATATATTAGCAATGTTCTTTTTTATGGGGCCATAAAATTATTAGGGATGCGCTTTATCATCAATTTAGAACAATTATGATCTCTGATACTAAACATGTAAAAGAACGTATTTGGACATCATCTTTAAACAAAATTTTCTTCCCCTTCTCTGTCACTGCCACCTCCCGTCCTCCTTCATTCTTGCTTTCCACCCCGTCTGTGGGGGGGCGGGGCGGGGGGGGGGGGGGGGGGGGGGGGGGGGCGGGGGGGGCGGGGGGGGGGGGGGGGG
>JAOEHI010002122.1:0-11971 GCA_025447815.1 Percopsis transmontana
CCCCTTCGGTGGGTTCGGTGAATGCGCATATGAAACTGGTGGGGTTCAGTACATCCAACGAGGTTAAGAACCACTGAACTAACTGCAACAATAAAACTTTCCAGAATAACCAGTAGGGGTCAGTAAGACTCTTTTAAATTCAAACTAACAATATTAATAAAAAAGTCAAATGCACTCTAATGAGGGCAGCACAATGACAATATTATGACAAAAAGGTGAGCAACAAAGCATACAAATATGTTTGACAACAGTGTGGGGGTGCGGGGGTCCCTTTTTTTGAGGACACAATTCTTTCTATAGCTGTTCAATAGTCTCCTACATTATATGTAGTTTCCAATTTATCTGCATTAAACACCAATCACAAAATTGTTTTTTAAAGGATTATTTGTAGTGTATTTCTTCTTCTACACTGTATTTCCTGTAAAAATGCTATATGTTTACAATGTGTGCACTCACAGCGCTTTCAATTAACTGACAGGATCTTCATGGTAGCTACTGTCAGATTTGGGCTTGTGTTTTACCTGCTATTCAGTTAGGGTTATGTAGAATGCAGTATTTTGTCTTGTTTATTGCAGTTCAGTGACCACTGATTCAGTGTTAAGAAACCTGACAATTATCTGCAGTTTTTAAATAAGCCATGACTCCCAGCCGTAAGGTTGTGGGTTCAAGCCCCAGAGTCGGCCTACCTGTAAGCATCCTTGAGCAAGATGCCTAACCCCTACCTGCTCCATGTAATAGACCAATGTAATTGTAAGTCGCTTTGGATAAAAGCGTCTGCTAAATGCTGTAACTGTAACTGGATATTTCACACAAGGTGTTCTACTTGTTGACAGTTTTGAATTCACTTTTTTACTTTAGCAGAGAAGAAAGTATTTGAGTCTTCGCCCCTCAGCAGAGAGGGTCACCCCAGCCTCAGTCAGCCCCCCCAGTCTAGCAAGGAAAACGGCATCAGCAGCACAGGGGTGGGGGTCCCCTCCCAAGGGCCTGAGCCCCCAGATCTGGCCGATAAGTCATCCCGTTCGTCCCTGGCCAGTTTGGATGACTCAGGTGTGATACTGAAATGATGTTGGAGCTATTGTGCACCCTTCATAATAATAACAACAAAATTATCATATCAATAGTAACAGCAACTACTTTAGCAACGACAACAGCAATAAGTGCCTTTCACCCAAGGGCCATGCACAATAAAGCAGTAAAAGCTTATTCAGTGTTCCGAATAACTATTGATTGATTGATTAATCAATCAACTGAAAATGAATCAAATCCTTATTTAGTAATTTGATTGATTATTAAATGTAAAGTGATATATCATACTGGAGCACAATGTAAATGCCTTTCTTTGTTTCATCTTATATTTTCAAATATTGAATAAAAGTAAGTTGACTGTGTTTCCAGGGGATGCTAAGGAGCCAGCTGCCGGGGAGACTCCAGGTTTTAGCTCCAAGAAGTCTGCGGCCATGCGCATGGTGACCCGACTCAGAAACCCAGACAGCAAACTTAGCCAGCTGAAGAGCCAACAGGTTGCTGCTGCCGTCCATGAAGCTAACAAGGGCTTCAAGGAGGGCAAAGAGGTTGTAATAGAAGTCACTAGATAAAACCTAACTTCATTGATTGCCCATTACAACTGGGTGGGACACTGTAAATTGAAAATTTGCTGTGTTGCAAAGGCTTCAAGGAGGTCTGAGGTCACAAGATAAGACTTATATTATTCCTTAATTCTGCAGTAGACTTCAAACGCTGGCTGTGTCCTACTGAAGAAATCATTTTTAAAAATTACCTGATGCAACACCTTTGCTTGATGCTCAGAGTAGATAGAATTGTGGTAATGTGTTAGCTTAATGGAGTCAGACTTTTAGTTTTTGGTTTCACATTTGTTTGGATTCACATCTCTTGCATGTTTATGAGGGTCCTACTTTAATTTAGCTTTAAACAGCTATAAAACCCTTAGTATTAACATTATTGTTAGTCGTTACGAACTATGTCATTTGGCTGTCTTTTGTAATTACATACATACCAGGCCTATTTTGCAGCCTGCGGGATATGAAATTAACCAGCTGTTTGTACTCAAGTTGAACCACTGCTCATTTTAACCTAGGCTTATACTTGCTGTCCAGGTCCTGGTGGTAAACGCCCAGGGGGATATCACACGGGTCAGCACGCGTAGCTCAAAGGATGTGGTGATGAAGGGAACCATGAGCCACTTCTTCAAGCTTGGCCAGGAGGGGAAGTACCGCGTCTACCACAACCAGTACAGCTCTAACACTCTGGCCCTAAACAAACACCAGCACAGAGAGGCAAGGAGAACCTACTGTCTCAACTACATTAATAAATAATAATTAAACATCTAGAAGCTTTATTGGTGACAACCATTATACTGTAATTTGAACAGTTTGATTGGACATTTATATTGATTGGACATCATTGTGTCATCTATAATGATGACACAATGATGATGCATTGTAGATTACATTGGTAAACGGATACATTCCAAGCAGCCAAAAGCTACAGTAAGACACAAGTACAGGCTGCTATATGTGATGATATACAGTATATGCTTATAAATTGCAGCTTGTGGACAAAATAGACTCCAAACTATATTTCTATGCAACTATTCTGTGAATCTTGGGTAGAACATCCAAGAGATTAGCCTACAGGAGTCGGTTCCATTAGTATTTGTACTCGCACTTAAATTGGATATGACGTAATTAAGATGAGCATTTCAGCTTTATCTTGCATAAATTTATAGCACTTTTTATACATAGTCTATTTTACAATTGTCATTTAGCAGATGCTTTTATCAGAAGCGACTGGGATCAAACCCACAACCTTTAGAGTGGGAGTCAACCACCCTAACCAGACAGTAAGGAGCTAGTAATTTGAAAATTGGTTGTTTAGCTATTTCTTGGCGAGGTGTCAATCCATTGTTAGTTCATAGGCGCAACAACAACAACGTTATTCTGTCTCCGTACCTTTTACACAGAACGGCGAGGTGCAATATTCCTGCATTGAAACGCTGTGTAAAAAGGGCATCTCCGCTGTAGTTCCTCCATGATCAAAAACACTCGAATGCGCTGTCTCCAACCAACTTTCCTCCTACCTCTCACAACACAATCTCCTGGACCCTAACCAGTCTGGTTTCAAGGCTGCTCACTCCACTGAGACTGCTCTTCTCATGGTGACAAGCCCTGAACACTGCTAAAGCCTCCTCCCTCTCCTCAGCCCTCATCCTCTTAGACTTGTATGCAGCATTCGACATGGTAAACCACCCAGTCCTGACAGATCGCCCATATTGAGTCCTCTGGAATGGACATCCTTCCAAACCCTGCCCGCATAACACTGGAGTTCCACAAGATCTGTGTTGGGACCCTTACTCTTCTCACTGTACACTAGATTAGCTCTGTAATCTCTTCATACGGATTCTCCTACCACCGCTATGGCGACGACATCTAACTCTACTTCTCCCTCCCTCCATCTGATACGTAGATCGCAACTCTGATCTCTGAATGTCTTGCTTGAGGACTGTCCTCAAGTGGACCTGTCCATTACCCTTGAGAACACCATCGTGTCCTACTGTCCAATTGCAAAGAGTCTGAGTGGTCCTGGACAATCAACAGTCCTGTGCAGCCAACATTGCTGCAACGACCCGAGCCTGCAGATTCTTCCTCTACAACATCAGAAGGATAAGGCCGTCCTCACAAAAGAAGCACAGCTCCTGGTCCAAGCTATAGTAATCTCGCATCTAGACGACTGCAACTCTCTACTCGCCAGACTACCAGACCGTTACAACGAATTCAAAATGCAGCAACACGTCTGGTATTCAAGTTCTTCCATGTGACCTTCACTGGCTCCCCATCACAGCCTGCATCCGATTCAAGACACTGGTGTTGGCCTACAAGTCAGGAAAAGGAACTGCCCCTCTCTACAGCCAAGCAATGGTAAGATTCCAGGCCCCAACCAGAGCACTTCAATCTACCACCTCAGCTGGCAGGCTGGCACCTCCGTTGCTATGAGGTCGTAAGAATCCAGCCCAGTCTCGACTCTTCTCTTTTCTGACGCTGAAATGGTGGAATGAGTTTCCTGCAGCAGTCAGGACAGCAGAGTCACTACTGATCTTCTCCAAGAGACTTAAAACCCACCTCTTCGAGACCACCTTGGTACCTCGGCCACCGATCTCTCTACCTCCATAGCACTAATCCCACTAACAGAAGTCCTCTATAACAATTCTTTATCCTCTAGGGTTAGGGTTGTGTATCTTCCTTTCCTTTAACTACTTCATCGCTAAGCCCTTTGGTCAGGTCGCTGTCAAAGATACGCACTGCCATTGAAATGCATGACAAACACGCAGGCTGCTATCTCGACAACCCATTGGTCAATTTTGACATGCGACACCTCTATTTAAACGGCAGAACCAAAAGATGGCGATACACACACGTGTTGGAAAGCGACTACCCACTTTATGTGCAATACACTTCCTGGTCCATGTTTACAAACCAGAAGTCACTTTAATCCACTCTAAATGATAGAGAGACTATGGGATTTACATTACAAGTGGTTTTATTCGATCAAATACAACTTTTGGTAACAAAAACAACAAAGGTAAAACAGTTTTTGTTATGATAAAAAGTTTGTTTATGGAAGTTCTTTTATGGCTAGTTCAATGAGTGTTCGTCGTAGCGACAAACGGCTTACATTGTGGAAAACTGTGGAGTCTCAGCTTTTCGTTTGTGTAGATAGCGTCGGGGAAAGAATTACGATCTTTACAAACTTTTAGCGCGTGCTGTGTGCGAAAAGGTTTACGATATGCTTATTTATTTGTTTAAGGTTGATTTATTTATTTTAGGTTTGTTTAATTTGGGCAACAATGGACTCAATAGCTTCATAGTTGAGACCCTTCTCGTTCCAATGGTGTGTCACATGACTGTTTTCACACATGTTTAAATGGCTTACGACTTCATTGTTTGAGAGAGGGGAAAGGGCGACCCTGGTACCGGGGTATCTTGGGATGAAGAGGTTTTTAACCTTAGTCATTGTTTTGATCCAATAAGGTAGAGTAGAGAGCCAAAATGACCGCAATTTGTCACTTGCAGACCTGATTGTACAAAATAATCTGAAAATATGTGGTGCCAAAAGAAAGCAGACTGTCCTTTGTAGTACAGCATGTAGTGTGAACCCAGAAAAGACTTTTTGATCTTCCTAACAGGACCATGACAAAAGGCGACACCTCTCCCACAAGTTTTGCATGACCCCCGCAGGAGACTTCAAGTGGAATGGCTCCATTCATGGCTCCAAGGTGCTGACCATCTCCACACTTAGGTTGACCATCATCCAGCTGGAGAACAATGTCCCCGCACCATTCATGCACCCCAACTGGGCCTCACACAGGTAGGGCTCCCCCAGGACAAGGTGTCTATGTTGTTTGCGTCTTTTGTACCATGCTGTAAGGTGCTAATGGATCTTAAAAACGGACAATAAAAGTTGATAAACAGTTACAACCCTATTGTAACTGTTTATCAACTAACATCATCCCCTAAAACCATACCACCAAAACTCACTAAAATTGACAGGTGGGTTGCAAATTCCCCCTACTACTTATACAAAGTGAAAGTAAGATGAACTAGTCCGAGGCTGTTCATCCTTTGCAGATGTCGATCTGTTCAGATTTTTCAAGCAATGAACTTCAGCACATACATGGCTAGGCACATAAATAGACCTAAATCTACAACCAATCATCACAAAACTTGGCAGATATGTTTACATAAGTACTTGAATCATACCCTGAATTGTCCATTCAAATTGGCCAATATAAATCTAAATGTTAGATATTTCACATTCTAAGGATAAATCACCCATGCATCCAACATAGCTGAAGTGGCACAATGAATGAAGTCACCTTCTCTTGATAAAAAGGTCCGGTGTTCGAATACCCAAGTTGACAAAACATTAATGCTGGATTTTTAGGGGTCAAAGCTCCCTATTGCTTTTGTTCTCATTATTATTATTATTATTATTACTATTATTATCATTATTAGGGGTCAAGCACTGGAGGGGGCGCTATACCAACAAAAATGATAACGGATCCTTGTCCATGTCCGATTTCAACAAAACTAATTTCACATCACTCGTCTTGGAAGCCTAATCTTCTCAAAAAAGATGAAGTTGATTGGATAAAGGGCGTGGTCGCCACAAGTAAAGATGATAAACACATTTTTAAGGAATTTTAGGGCGGGGTTAACAAAGTCAAACGATTATGAAACTTAGTCAGTATTAAGCCCCAAGGGTATAGTTTACCTATTGAAAATTTGTCCAGATTGGCCTACAGGGGGTGCTACAGTCATCAATTGAATATTGCAACATTAATGTGGCGACAGCAATTATACTGACCTATAGCCATGAGCTTGGTGTCTAATGATATTTCTTCTTATGGCCTATAAAGTTCTCATAAGTAATAATGACTTTAATCATTTGTATTTCCGGTATTACGGATTTAATATAAAACACTCCTTTGACATCTCCTCCTTGGTCATTTGTCCAAATGTCATAATTCTTAGATTGTTGGACTCTTCAGAGCTTACTCTTTTAAACCTAATTTAAAGAATGTTAAAATTTCTAACAGTATGGCTTGAGCGGAAGTGGGTGTGGCTCCTCAACGCTTAGTCCAATGTGAACGAAACCTTCATATTTGGACCCGGCTTGAAATTTTACATTTTGATTTTATTAAATCAGGACAAACTATAAGACTGCCGGTCAACTCCACTTCAATGATGCCTGACTCCAACACTTTACTATCGAATTGACCGCTTGAAGTTCTTGCAAAACTTGCGAAAGTGGCGTGCACCAAATTTGGTAGGGAGGTTCAGAGCCATGTAATGACCTGCCCAAAATTAAATTACGTTGCCACAACTCTACAATATCTACAATTTACGTTTTTGGCCTAGAGTTGGCCTACCTGAAAGCATCCTTGAGCAAGATGCCTAACCCCTATCTGCTCCATGCAATAGCATCATGTAATTATAAGTCACTTTGGATAGCGTCTGCTAAATGATTCTAACTCTGGCTCCATATAGAATTTGTTTGCGTTTGTAAAACGCACCTACCCAAGCCCATTTCTGCCTGGGAAAAAATTCCCGCCGTTTTCCAAAAACCGAAAGTGTGTAAAGCTCCAATCTTAACAAAACTTGATATACACAAATATTACAACATTCTTTGGAAGCAAGCAAAAGTTTGTGAAATTCCATCTACAGGGGGCGCTACAACCATTTCCTCCTTCCTTTCCTATACTGTATATTTTCCATTTGTTGAACACGTCAAATTCTATTGGTTCGTAAATAGCTGCAATACTGCACGGACCCTGTTAATTGTCGCTTGCGGCTATATTTATTATTATTCTTGTTTCCTTTCTGTCCTTAAAGTACCTGGGCAGAAAAAAATAAGTCGCAGAGTCACCAAATTTGGTAGGGAGGTTTGGAGCCATGTAATGATGTCCCAAAAATGAAATTGCGTTCCCACACCACGCTACAATATGGACACTTACATTTTGGGTCATATCTCCAGGCCCCGTATGGATCCTTAAACATTTTTTCCCCCCACTTGTTCCTTGGAATGTCCTGAATCAAAGGCACCTAGCCATGCCCATTTCCGTCTGATTTTCCTCCATTTTCCAAAAACCAAAAGTGAGATTAAAATAAACTCCTTCCAGACCGTTAATAAAATTTTGTGCATCTACAGACCATGCTGACCAAAATTTTTCAAAGAATTTTGTTTTGACAATCCGTTACAAAGTTACAAGTCAATCAATATTGAAGACATGGCCCATAATGACTACAGGCAATATCTTGTCTTGTAATGATTCAAACTTAACGAACAATCGCCACAACATTCTTTGGAAGCTCGCCAAATTACGTCAGATTCCGTCCATAGGGGGCACTACAACTGACGTGTCAATCATTTAAGAAGCGCTTGGGCTAAAAATCTGAAATTTGGTACAGGCCCTATTTACATTCATTGTCTAATGTGCCAATTGGCTGGCTTAGCCGCCAAACGGCCAATCAAATTTTAGTAGCCAATATTTGCTAGTGTGAATGGCCGATCTTTATGAATCTTGACAGGCTCACTCATAATGGCACATAGAAGCCAAGAAGGAAATATGAAACGAATTGGCCACAAGGGGTGCTGTTATATGCACATTTATGTTTTGGCTCATATCTTATGCCCTGTATGGAATTTTTTTTAAATTCATTTTACTTCTGATTCCTTCGAAGCTCCTAAATATAAATTACCCAGCCACACCCATTTCAGCCACCACATTTTCCTGACATTTTTGAAAAACGAGAAAGTGAAAGAAATCTATCTCCTCCAAGGCCATTCACCCGAATCTCACAAAATTTGGTATACGTCATGCCCAGATGATGGTGACAAAAATTACTTTCGGATTTTTGATTTGTTGCTCAGTTTCGAAGATGAGCAAAAATCTATTTTCAGGACGTGGCCAATTATAGTTGCATTGCCTATATCTTCTCTTGTCAAGGTGTAATCCTATCCTTATATACACAGATAGCACAAAATCTCTTGGAGGCACACTGAATTTTGTGAAATGGGAGGAGCACTGAATTTTGTTAAATGGCATGCAAATCTACAATAAGGGGGTGCCACAATTGAAATGGTCAATATCTAAAGAACTGCTTAACCAAAAATGTGAAAATTGGTTTGCTTATTTTTAATCCCATTTACTCATATTTCTAAAACTGTATATATTCCACGTGTTGGAACTTGTCAGATTCTATTGGTTGGTAGAAATCTGAAATAATGCTTGGACCCTGTTAATCGCTGCTTGCCGCTATACTTGTATATATTTTTCTAACATCCTATATTGTCCATTCTAATCCCTAGAAAAATACGATCCAGATTACTGTTTTGTACCATATTGATACTCATTTCCCAGGACCATTTGTGCTACACTGGTCTGCAACAGTAACATGCACATTCCATTTTATAAACTACCAGCTTGGGAACTGATAAATCAGGAAAACAGGTGATTGGTCCAAATAAGCATACAATGTGGTCATGTGACTGGGTTTGGCAGGACGAACTGGATCAAGGCAGTCCAGATGTGCAGTAAGGCCCGCGAGTTTGCTCTGGCGTTGGCGATCCTTGAGTGTGCCATCAAGCCTGTAGCAATGCTGCCGGTATGGAAGGACGCATTGGGACACACCAGGTACACACACTTAACACACACAGACAGAAACATCAATATGTTGACTGAAAATGTGGATATGATGTTGCTATACTTAGTTGTCTATACTATAAGTGTAACTCTTAACACTAGATCTACGATTTATCACATCAATTAACATTGTTTTTAAATAGTTAATTATTCAATCAATTATTCAATATAATTATTCAATTATATAAATAGTAAAAAGCAGGGGTCCAAGAACAGAACCGTGTGGCACCCCCTGCTGGACAGTTAGCATTTCAGATGACTTTCCATCATACTGTACACACTGAGTTCTTTAGAGAGATAATTTCTAAACCAAGATACTGCCTGATCAGATAGTCCTATGTTAACAATTCTTTGCTACAGAATATTATGATCTGCCGTCAAAGCCTTTGACAGCTATTGGATTAAAGCCTGGCTTTAGAAAAGCGTCTTGTAAAGTAGGTGGATAAACTCTGAGATGGCTGTTGCGGTACTGAATAGGTGGAGTAGGCAGAAACAACAGGCAACAGTCCAGCGTTATGGGTAAAAAGGCAGCATTTAATGCAACAAATCCATCTTTTGTGACACTGCACACAGACAGCATGTCCCCCAGCCAAACCCCTTTGTCAATGTAGATTATATACAGTCAAACATTAGGTTATATATGTACCAATATGTATATTGGTACATATATAAACATACATATATGTATATGTACCACAAGACAACTTTACGTAAACCATAAACAAACTTAATATCACTAGTTTTCAATAAAAGACCCGGCTGGGTATGGCAGCGCAAGTTTTTCCAAAACAAATGACTGAGCTAGGCTTTTGAGCTGTCTCATTAAAGTCCTTATTTCTTCTTCCTGGAGTTAAACCTGGGTGGGTTTACAACAGTCTTTTATTCCCAAGAAAAGTAGGGAGTCCGCTGTAGCTTTGATATTGAGTTTGTTTGCAGATCGATTTGTGCCTTTGCTGAGATAGCCATGGAATCATCAGATAGGCCCACTCCTTGCGTCTAGGGCTCTGTTTGCACAGGTCCTTAACAGACTAGCCAATTTAGCTACTATATTAACGTTCGTTAATTGGTCAGAAGAATCTTCCAAAGATAAGTTGGCGCTTGCTGTAGACTAGGCTACGTTAATAACTTGGGCACTGTAGAATTAAAAAATAGACATGGGCGTAGGTTTCATTTGAATATTGGGGGGGGACACATTCCTCTCCTAGGAAATTTTGAGCGTGAAAAGCATTATGCAGAATATGTGCCTTTTTGCATCAATTACTGGTGGAAATGTCTTATTTATGTAAAGGAAAACAAAATGCAAGCACCATGTGACAATTCAAAATATAATGGAATATAATGTAGGCCTACAGCTCACCTGTGTTTCTAGAAGCTTACTTATAACAAGAATACAACACATTTTGGCCATAACCGATGAATACACTGATCAAATCTATTTCAGAATGAGACCTTGTATATGAGACCTGGTGTGATGGATTTTTTTAAACTTTTGTCTGTCTATGCACTTTGTCTTCGTGGTTCATATGAATGTTATTAATTGAGCTGGCTGATTTAGGGAGGCAGGTGCTCGCTAACGTAGTACTTGCTACTATGTTAACATAGCCTACTATTAAATTAATATTAATGATTATTATTATTTTTATGATTTATCGTGGTGCGATTGGTGAAAATATCAGAGGAGGGATGTTTTCATTCATAATAATAAATCACGAACCACAGTGGGACTATACAGTGAGGCTTGGAAAAATCTGTATGGAACTGGATTTTTTTTTAAAGACGGATATGCATAGTAAAAAATGTATATGGGGGGATATTGATAGACCACAGGCATATCAATACATAAAAGAGGAACAAACAAACACTGCATAACCCTCGTTACGAGAGTAGCTACAAACACAAATTGAATAACAAATATGTTACAATTCAAAACTTCCTCACAGACACAGCAATCATAACATGCCACGGCGGGCCAGTATAACAAAAACACTGTCTTACCTGCGGCTACTATGGCTACACAAGGCGGAGTCTTCTGTCGCGACAAGACATTTAGAATCTTCTAAAATAATCCCACATTTCATGCCAATGATGAAAAGGAAAAGACTGACTGACTAAATTAATAAATAAGAATCTAGTGAAGAATATAAAATAAATCTGAGGCAGTATTTGAGGATGATAGTTACTCAGTTCAAATATGTCTTGGAGATCGCTATGTGGGCTAGTATCATGCCTTGTAATGCAAACGCAATCTCTTTAATGTTAATAAAACGGTTAAATGTTAACTTAATATATTCAGATCTGAGGTTTGCAGCGATATTTGTATGTTTTGGCCTTTCACGTGCTGCTACAGAATGTAAAACATTTTTTGTTCTGCTATTGTGTGACATCAATGGTTCGTTATGATTGGTTCAACCCGGAAGCTGAAAGAAACACTGAAGAGAAGAGTTACGATACTTCTCCTCCAGTCGCAGTGGTGTAAACTGGCAGGTTTAATGTTGCAGACCACAGTTTTTTTCAAGTAGTTGAAAGTTTAAACTCGTATTTTTGTGAGTCTTTAGTGTAAACTCGCCTTAAAACAAATGCCACCAAAGGGCACCTTAACGCCCCCCTTTCCAAAAGATTGCTTCCAGCGCCCCCCCATCATCCTCTAAATGCCCCCTGAGAAACAATTACTATTGTCATTTGGCAGACGCTTTTATCCAAAGCGACTTACAATTACATGGTGCTATTACATGGAGCAGATAGGGGTTAGGC
>JAOEHI010002123.1:0-11971 GCA_025447815.1 Percopsis transmontana
CACACAAACACGTCTGTCTTTGTCACTCTTTGACAGTCTTGGAAAAAGCTACAGGGCTCCCCCAAGTGGTCATGAGTTTTTTTATGAATTCAACATTGTAGATTAAAAAGTATAGTTGCTACAATTCCATATGCTGTAAAAATTCCCTTTAATAATAAATGTAGAAGTAAATCTACCTTAGAGGTATATTGATCTGCATGTACTGTACATTTACTTTATTTGTAATTTTGCAGTAGCTCAGTTTGTTGCCTCACTGCAAGAGGGTCCTGGTTTTCATGTTCTTCCCAGGGTCATGCGGCTTTCTTCCGGTTCCCTAAAGACACTGGAGAAATGGATGTTAGGTTAATACTCCTGCCTTTGCCCTTGACCAAGGCACTGGCATTAGAACTGCAGTTGGTCCCTGGGGCCGCCCCTACGTGGCTCCTCACTGCTCCAGTTAGTTTGCCTCATGGGGATCACAATTAGGCCATTAAGCAGACGCCTTTATCCAAAACAGTGAGTATAATTAGTGCTAGTATTAAGTATTAAGGAGCAGGTATTAAGTATTAAGGAGCTCAGGGATACAGCTAGGCTGGGCTTGTTGGGGATCATAGCCATGACCTTTCGGATGGGAGTCGACCCCCCCCTAACCACTGCCCCACTAACCACTGGACTATCCTGCTATCAATAAAGTGTCATTTCCCCCGCTGTTTCAGCCTGTCTTCGCACAAGACACAAGATTTGAGGGGTGGGTGAGTGAAGGTTGGGGTGGGGGTGCTTTGTTTTGTCAAAAGGCTTTGTTTCCAATTTCCAACAATTTCACTGTCCATGCCTACTGGATGCATCCAGATCTTGAATGAGCACGTCCAACACTTGGAGCATGAGGCTGTTGCATACATGTCAGGGAACAATATGCTTTTATATATGCTGACCTGAACTCTTATCATACACGTTTATACACAAAAATACAGTTTAGGGTAAAAATATTCTTTAACTTTCCAAAATTCATGGTAAAAAAAAAAACTACTGAAAAATGGATGGATGTTGATACTTCTGGACATTACATTCTATTTTCTACCATGCCTCGACATAGGTGCTGCATAATGTGACAATTACCAATCTCTTCCAGACCCAGGAGCTGTCTCGTGACCGTAGGCAGGACCAGTTGGGTGGGGAATCCATGCTGATGTAAGAAGCTTATGGCGCGGGTCTGGATATCCACCAGAGCAAGGTTCGTACTGTCAGACGAGTTCGTGATTTTGAGGATGTACTCTGTTCCCTCCTTATCCACAACATAGAAGTTCTGGTCATAGTAACTGGGCAAGGTCTGGATCTTTGCTACCATCAGTCGATATAGCCGATCAATCAACTCTTTTGCTTGGCAGCTGCTAAATTGTGGTTTGTTATTGGTACCCGTAAAATAAGAAAAGATATACCTATTATGTTATGTTTCTTTTTGCTTTACCTTCTTCTTCTTTTCTTTTCTTTTCGTCATCAACACACCACCACCAATTGTACTTTCAAGATATTGCAGTAACCTATAATGTAACACAAATAAATACGCTTACCCATAATATATAGGTTTTAGCAGTGTGCAGGGCTTCTGTCACCATGAAAAGTGCGCTTTTAGCTTTAAAGCCAGACTGGTTAGGGTGCAGGAGGTTGTGTTGTGAGAGGAAGGTTGGTTGGAGGTTGGCTGGTTCGAGTGTTAAAGGAGAGATACTGGTCTGTAGACAAGAACATACAGGTATCACTTTACCTATATACATTTGCAGGATGATTTTAGTCCAGGATTAGCTGCAATATCAGTAGGCTACAGAATATGCCCACTCACCACGCCAAGGTAACAAAGCCAGAGAGGGTTGTTAGTAAGACACAACAATGCTGTTAGTAGATATGATTTGGGGAGGGGGCGCTACGTACTTCGTAGGTAGTCTTAAAACACTGTTGAACGGGGCTCGGCGTTTATTGGTTAAACGCCACGTGAGTGGAAGACAACAGCAAGGCAAGCGGTATTATATTCATTTATCAAGTAATTAACGTTACAGCTGCCATGAAGCCATTTACTTTAGAGCAACATTCAACTGTCGACTCGAGGTAATCCTAATCTGGTAAATCTCTGTTTTATAATTCTAGTTTTGGTGCTGACATGCTGCCCTTGGAGAAATGTATAATTATTTTGTCGTGCTCGGAATTTAGGTCGCGATCGAAGAGCAAAGGCAAGGTTTGTAGGTCCGTAGTTCCAGCATGCAATCGCATTAGGGGGCCGTTCTTGTAAACGTTCGCGCCTCATGGGAATTGCCCCGAGTTCCTCCAGTGGAAAACCGCATGTTACAGTCAAAACTGATCTCTTTTTGGGTCAAATATAAAACCACTTAAGTTACCAGTAGGCTACGCTATCCATTATGGTATCAGTGTTTGTGGCAGAATGTCTATTTTTTCTGTTTCAAATGTATAATTATTCATTTTAATACTCTTATATCGGGTAAAAAGACCCTGTAGCAACTGTGAATCAAGTTGTACACAATAAAACTACACTATAAATGATAAAAAAGACAAAACTGTTAGCATTTATTTAGCATCGTTGCTACCAACGTGATCCGCGCACAACTGTTGATAGACATGGGATCTGATCAATCAATTCTCTCTAGTCACCTGCCCTCAGTGACCTGCTCTGCTGTGATTAACCCCGCCCTCCCAGCAGTGTCAAGCTAGTGCCAAGCTAGTGCCAAGCTAGTGTCAAGCAGAGACCAGAGACGCACGTGGCAGATTAACATTAAAATGTAATTTAATAATTAATGGATATATAATAAGTTGTTAGTTTGTTATTTTATATCAGCTGTGTTGTTTCTTGTAAAGCACCCACCGCTAAACCGACCCCAGAAAACGAGATTGCTGCTGGTCTTCAATCTCTTCATCAGGTAACGTTTCCACCTAATGTGTGGGTTCTCCCAGCCAAGTGGAAACAGAGAGACAATCTCCGGTGTCCTTGTCCTCAAACCAGTGGCGTCCTTGTTAAATGTAACCTTTGAACACAAAGTAAGACTTTGAGGTTGAAACATAATCTGAAAAATCCTATTCTATTAAAACCTCAGACAAGGAGGTATCGCCACGTTTTTATTGGACAGTAGAGCAGAGCAGCCGAGTGCAGTCAGGCTAAGTTTGACTATTCAATCGGTAGATCTAATAAAAACAACATAATTCCCACCTTATTAAATATCACACAGTCAAGTTAAATTATCTTAACGATTTATTTTTGTATTTAATGGATTATAGTAACGTGAATGAAATTGCAACAATATTAATCTTGTAAACTGTTTCTCAGGATTTAATTTGCATCAACTTGATTTATAGGAGGCCACACAATGCACAAAATCTCTGTTCGCAAGGTGAGAAGAAACGTTTAGTCTTTTGTCTTGTCTCCGTTTTTAACTTTCCTTGTAGGCTATGTATTATTTACTATGTCCTGTGGTCTAAAAATCTGAGTCCACTACCACAATCTGCTTTTATTTCAGTATTTTTGAATTTCTCAAACTAAATATATATATATTTTTTTTTACTAATGCAAGTAAAAAAGTAGGCTACATACTGAAAATCAATATTTGTTATGACCACCATTTGCCTTAATAACTGCTTAAACTGTCTTGAATTAAATTTTCAATGTTTGTGCAGAATTGTAGTTTTATTTGAATCTTTTTTTCGTTGTAAAATATTTTACAACGAAACATCCTCTTATCGTTGTTCTTGTCTCCGCCATGCTGATGGTTGCAGGTTGAAAACCCGTCTTGCCTCTGGGCTCGCATCATCAAGGATCCTTGGGCTGAGGCAGAGACTCCCAAAGCTTATGAAGATTTACAAGTCAGCATGAATCTCTTCTATCACGATGTCAACTTGGATGCAGACAAACTAAAGCTTCCCTCTTTAGAGCAGGGACAGGTAAAAAAAATAATTTATAAAGGACTGCATTTGGTAAAAGCTGCACCATTATTCTGTCTAAACTAGGAATTTAAACTATTACGTCAGGCTGCAAACTACACGCATCTGTCGTACATTCACATCCACAGAACATTCCCTGGCTCCGTATGCAAATATGAGCTGGAGAAGAGGGTAAACTAGAAGCAAATCTTTTTTCACTCTGCTCCAATGTGACTGGCAATCGCTAGCCAGTCAGAAAGAGGAGGCACCGGCATCTTTCAAATCTGCGGTGTGGGAACATTTTGGCGTTCAATACGATGAGGGCAAGAATTTCAAACACTTAAGTTTATGCTGTCATCACCCAGTCATATCGCTTGCAGGTGGAGCAAGGAGTGTCTACTCATTAGCAAAAACACTATTTTGGTATTCATAGCCAAAGATTTGCAGCCCTATTCGGTGGTTAGCAGTGTTGGGAGGGTGTAACGCGTTGCAAAATAATGCATTACTGTAATCAAATTACATTTGTCTTTAACGCAGTAATCACATTACAGTTACTAATCAAACAATTATGTAGTGCTCTTTGGGTTTTTACCAATTTTGCCGTCAGCTTTGAGGTATTATTTTTACGAAAGAGCATAAAAAAGATGTTTTTAAATGTCCTCCTTATTGGATAGGAATTTGTGTTTATGTGGGCATATGTAAGGTTTAACGTTAAATTGTTAACTCAGCATTTACTCCGCAGAATCTCAGGGGATGTTGCGGAGTAACGCAAAAGTAATGTAACGAGTAGTGTAACAATTTACTTTCTAATCTACAGGGAGTAAATAAGTAAAGTAATGCATTACTTTTGGGTTTTTTAGGTAATGCATTTTTTTTTTTTGAGTAACGACCCCAACACTGGTGATTAGTGACTTGGGTTTTCGTCACCTGATAGATCTTTTTATTTTACTGCGTTGCAATGTCCTGTGCCACACACATTTCATCAGTACAATAATTCCTGAACTTGAAACATCACAAGGAGCAATTGAAAACAAATTGACAGACACCCTATATAGCTCTCTCCACTGATAGTTGGACCTCCAGAGCAACTGAAAGCAACCTCACTATGACGGTTCACTATATACTGGACTGGGAGAGCTACGTGTTGCAAACTCCTCCCCCTGTTTGAGAGTTGTACAAGCGCACACCAAAGACTTGATGATGATTGTTGATGAAAGCTGTGACTGAGTGGAAGCTAGAGGGACCAACTATCACAATCCCAGCTTGTATAGAATATCAAATTGATGTTGCACTTTGTTATTGTTACATTTTAATATTGCCTATACAACTATGTAGCCTATGTTTATTTAAAATAGAGAAGGCAAGGCATCTACTGGTTGTCAAAGTTAAGCTCTTTTAATGATTTATTAATTTTTTTGTTTATAGGCAAAATAAAGAGTTTTATAATGGCAGTGTTTTTCTTCTTTTCTTAAATATAATGACCCAAAAACCTTGCAACCCTAAACGTACATGCTATGTGCACACACCCACATTACAGCGACCCATTTTAGGTCAATACTACCCCTTGTGGCCAAGAATTACACCTTAACGAGCACACACATACAAACAGTAGCTGCCCTTTATAGTCGATTCATGGGTTTGGTTTTGGACCCAGGCTCTATTAGTTAATTTCATCCTGTTTTCCATGCCCAATAACTTATTTCCTGAAAAATTCTCATCATATCTCCGGTATGCATTAGATTTAAGGAGGTACTCCTGCATTATTGCATGTAGAAAAACTTGGATAGAAATATTTGTTTATGACGATAAGTATTTCTTCAGTCAAGGACAGGCCTGCCAAACCGAATAAAATAGATTGTGATGGATTGCTGCAGGCCAACAGAAGGCAGTGTGATGATTTGGTTTATGGTGGTCCTTAGATCTGCGTGGTGTTCTGGACCGTCCTGAAGTCATGGTGCCGGGCTGTGGTGGAGTATGTCATCCAGCAGTCTCTTGTGCATTGCCTCCTGGTTGACCACGGAGAACGCCTGATCGTCCGCAGTGACCAGTAAGACCAGCACTCCCAGTCCTCGTCTGACCTGGTCATTTTAGAAAGTATTTTAAGCCAAATGTAATGCATCTAGTTACAAAAATGATTAAAACACAAAATGTACCCAGTGATGGAGAGTCCCACATCCAGGCCAGCCATCGTTCCTCTAGCTTCTGTTCCACTAGTGGAGTTTCCCAGTTTTTTCCCCATCTTGATCTTGACATGATAGACATGGGGCTATTCTTTTCATATTCTAGTTTTTTAAATGGGTATCCACTACACTAGACCTATAATGACAGCTATTTTTGTATATTGTCCCAGAAATAATTGCGATAAACGATATTGTCATTTTAAGATAAATTTTATGCCACTGATAATGATAATATAATGGCATAATAATGCAATTAAGAGCAATGAGCTTCTAATTCCTAAAAGCGATCCGCTTTGAAAGTATTGACCACACACTTCCAAACTTCCTGACTGGAATTATGCAGTCGTCGGGAAGAGCACTGTCTGCTCTGTGTGTGGAGAGCACAGAAGCAGCGCGACTGGCTACAATTTTGGTGACATTCTTATGTAAACAAACACGCATGTTAACACAATGGGCAACATCGGGGCAGAATGATCAAGGTCATGTCATGTACGATAGCGTAATTACCGTGACAGGCTTACACTACACATGGATAATGTTTTTGCCAAGGTAATAAAAGGATTATTTTCCCATGGGCACTACATCATAAAACAGATTCTTTATCGGTATCATGGTACAGTGACTTGTGTGAGGTTGACAAGTTGGCCCCGTCAGCGACACTACATTCATATACAATACATACACTGCCCGAGACAGAGATATAAATACTGCATTGCAAAATGGTACTAACTATGCTTTTTTTTTTTTTTTTTTTTTTTTATAGCTGTATTTGATCCTATAAACTACATATTTGCTCACAGTACTTTGTAACTGTTTGAATACTATGTAATTCTATAATAAATGTATATCGCCTGTTATCTGACATTTGTTTGTATATTTCTGTATATTTCTCTCTTAACACATTTTTCAGGATTAGAGCTGCGGTTCAAGGATTTCTTCAGCTCCCCTTCTGGGCCCGACGGTTCAGACTGGCAGGAATCGAGCCGACAACTCTTCGTGTGTCCATCTCTGAGGAGAAGGCAGAGCTTATGTAAGGCCTGGGGCATATATATACTGTATTTATATATACGGTACTGTGCAAATGTTTTTGGTGTGGAAAAAAAAATGCGTGTAGAATAATTTCAAAAATCTCAATAGTTTTAACACAATGCAAGTGAGTGAACAGAAGACATCTAAATCAAATCAATATTTGAGGTCACTGTTTGACTTCGTCCAATTGCGAAGGGGAGTAAGCATGATGTCTTTAATCTGCTGCACTGTTTCCTTGTCTGACCACTTGTCTTGTTGCTGTGTTCAGTCTTGCCATGGTGTGCAATCTGAGTATTCGGCTGTAGCCCCTGACTTTGTGCAAGTGTACCTAGAAGAATTGATGCTGTTTGGAAGGCAAAGGGTGGTCGCACCAAATTTTTATTTAGATTTTTCTTCTGTTCACTCACTTTGCATTTTGTTAATTGATAAAAAACTATTAACATGCCTATTTTTGAAAGCATTCTTACTTTACAGCGTTTTTTCACACCTCCCTAAAACTTTTGCGCAGTACTGTATATAATGTGTGTCTGAGGAACAGCAATAGCTTTGGCGAGTGTTCTCTACAGTGCTCTAGGAACTGAATTATGTTTTCTACTTGTTCTTTGTTGTGTCAGTTAATTAATAGCATGTTGATTATAATATGTTACGTTGACTATTTGGCAGACTGGAAGACAGAGGGATTGGTGGGGTTTAACATTCTCCATATTGTCTCCTATCCAGTCCATCCAGTCAGTGGGACAGCTCTGCTACACGATACCTTCACAATCTACTAAAAGGTAAGTCACATCAAACCTCGTCGCATGAGAAAAGCAGCTAATAACAATTTGAAATGCAAGTCATAAATGTCATGGTGTGCATTAAAATTGCTTTTCTAGTTTTAACCTCACTACCTCCAGTAGTGCTGAATTTGTGAGTTCATTATAGCTTGAATGTACCATTTGATGAAAACAACCATCTCCATGCACAACTGACGAAACTGGAGACAGTTGCCTGTAAACAGGGAGCGGTTATTTGCCCAGATTATGGTTAGGCAGACTGTGATTAAGTTTGATTACAATAAATAAAGGTAGTAAATTAGTAACACCATAAGATCTGTGTCAAAGAACATGGTGATTTAAAAAAAAAAAAAAAAACTTTGAGAGAATCCTGTTTTCAGTTAAATTCTCTTTATAGAAAGTGTGTTAACATTGTGTGTTGTATTGAAGCCTCCACCCAGAATGAGGTGGCTCTACTGGTCCAAGAAGAGCAGCAGGCCGGTTCCACTGCTATACAACTTTATGTCACTATCGATAATATTAAGGTGAGGCACCTCCCAGCCTTAATGTGTGTGATTTATTAACTAGTCATCATGCTACCCTACTGATTCACTAAATCTTGTTGAAAAAAGTTGAAAAGTGTGAACTTGACGGCTTGTAACTGCCTTAATCTTTTCTAGATTTGTGTCAACGACGACTTCGTGGCCAAAAGGTTTGCATTTTATTCCCAGGAGTCTATTGGTGTGGAGAAGCCGGCCAAGGTTCTTGACCACTTTCTGCCCGTATTGGCTTGTGACATTTACACTGACACAAAGACCTTCCTGGCCTCCAATGGCTGCAGTGTCAGAACCCTCAGGCCTTTCACTGCGCCCCAGACCACAACCAAAACCACCTTCAAGACCCCTTCTCAGACCACAGCCAATAGCTCCCAGATCAGACCTCTTGCCGACCCTCTTAGTAAGCAAGCACAACTGCAATTGCCTCCATTTTTCTTATTAAATCATGAAAAACCTTGACCTTGGTTTCCTGTTTTGTTTGTAAAATCAGGGGAAGGCACACAAAACGTAATTGCATATCAACAAACACATGACACTTTGTAATGTTTGATTTATTTCAAACATGGTTCAGGTCTTATGAATAACAAGCAAGGTCCTCCCCAACGGCTGAATAATTCCTCAGAACCAGAGGTAAGATGATCATCACCTGGCAGGTAACGATATTAGTTATATTTAGAGGTTTTAAAGAGTTTTTAATCAAATGTGAAGTTGGTTGTAGCCGTAAAACCTTTGCATGAGAGTACATAGAACTTGGCTGCTAGTTCCACCTTAAAACACATGGATGCTTTTTGAATAGAGTATACTTGCATATTGAGGCTAATTTCAACTACAATGTTTGTCTTGTATTTGCAAGTGTTGGATGGCTAGCGAAATTCCCTTAATGTCATTGGCGTAGACACCAATGGGATTTAGTATGTGGAAGAAGGGAGCAAGCTGCCTTCACTTTGTAGAAATATTAGAAATGTAAATCTTCCCAAAAAGGAGTAGCAGATAAACTGGATTGGACTTTGAAACTGTATGTGGTTGTGAAAAAGCAACATGTAACTCGGAGGTTTTGTGTGTGTGTGTGTGTGTGTCAGATGAGCCAACATCGACACCTAGATTTGTCTGAGAGGTCGCAGGTGAACAAACTCCAGAGTCCAGGAAACAAAGAGACCAGCAAAGCGCATCCTGCTGGCAGAGAGAGGTGAGGTTCTTGTCCATCCTCTCTTGTCTTGCTCAAGGGCACTGTAATATTAGTGGGAACATGAGGGTATTGGGGGCGGGTGGGTCTAATGATGTATTTTCTTATCAGAAAGTATCAGATTGTAAACATATAATCACAATCTTAAAGACTAAAACATATTTGTCATTGTGTATTCACAGTTGTGAACATAGCTACAGTCCTGATTTTTGAATTTAAATAAATGTTACATTTAGTGTTTTTTTTTTAGTTTTTTTTTTACTGTATTTCAGTGAGGGGCAAAAGGAAACCGACTCGTCTCTGTTTGCTGATTTGACGTCAAGCCTCAATCTGTTTAGGTGAGACATGTAATGTTTTTTTTCCCAGGTTAAAGATAGAAATGATTGTACAGGGAAGGAAAGTTGATCTTGTGAACATCTCATTTATCCTGCAGATTGCTGAAGTTCATGAATCCGCTTGCCACCCCTCAGAATGTAAATTTGTCCAGGAATGATACAGAACCTGGCTGTATTACAAAAGTACACACACACAATTGCAGCATAGATTTGGAGGTAACCCCCCAAAAAGACTGAGAAATTCCTCAGGAAAACACTGACTACAAGTGATTGTTGGCTTGCAGACTGTTGAGACTGGTCCTGATGGTGATCTGGGAGGCTTGGACCAGGACAGGGTGGAGATCATTTCTGGCAACACAGCGCTCAGGAATGGACCGGCCCGGTATTTATTATGCCTTTTTTATTTTTTATTTATCTTTGATTTATGTCAAAGAGTTAGACATCTTGCTCAAGGATGCTCACAGTTAGGCCGGAAATATTAGTCATTACAATATAGTATTAGATTATTCAGCGTGTTGTCTCCCAGCAGGGCAGAAGGAGAAGTTGGAGACCAGGTGGAGACCGCGTTGGACAGAGACACGATGGACATGCCAGTGACCGGGTAGGGCACTAATGGTCCCACCATTCTGTTCTAGCAGATGTCCACATGCCCGCCATCTGGAACAAGCTCTTTGTTTATTATATTCATTTATTTCAGCTAAGTCCTTGATGTTGTCCTGCTGTTAAGCCTCCATTACTCTCTCTCGTGTGTATGTGCGTGCAGTATTGACGGGGAGCCAGCAGGAGGTCCAGCAGGACACACAGGTCAAAAGGAAACGCAAGCCTGGACGAGTAGGCCGGAGGACCAGGCCTGCGCTCGGTGAGCCGCCTTTTAAGTCTGATTAAATTAGTTGTATAAAAGGTAATAAAAGGTCCTCATACTGGGGACATCCTAACTAACTACAAGCACAAATAACGGAACCGACCGGCACGGAAACAACTAACGAACAAAGGATCCTAAGGAACTGCAGCTGCGGGTGGTCGAATGTGACAACTTACAGGGGCCTGCGGATACACCAAGGGAAGGCTAAATGTGGAGGGAAGGACCAAAGGCAAACTTGCACTGTGCAAGCAGGTCAGACAAGGAGAAGTCAGAGCCGGGTTGAGCACCACAGCGTTACTGATTTCACTGTTGCGGATGGTCACAGGGAGGTGGAGCAGCCGTACCAGCAGCAGGCCCAAAGTCAACAACAGGCGCACAGCCCAGGGCATTAGCGTCACCCAGAGACACCCAGTAGCAACCCCAAAAGACAAGCAAGGGAGAGGACAACCAGACAAGCCAAAGTCAAATGGCCAAAATCCATCGAAAAAGCCACCTGGAGAAGTTTTGATCAAGATTTGTACACTATCCTTGAGAATTCACTAAGAGGCAGTGCAATCATCAAGCTAAACCTCTTTGGGAGCATTGTTTATGGGGAGGTTTGGGGAAGTAATCCAAAGGAAGAACATCCCTAGGGAGGTGGGAAGGCGTGAGCAAGAGATTCACAAGCTTGTGAAGGAGAGGAGGCTGCTTAGGAGGTCCTGGCGAAAAGCAGATGAGAATGGAAAGGAGGGCCTGAAAGTGCTCTGGGATCAGATGAGAAGTAGGCTTGCAACTTTGAGAAGGGCAGAGCGGATCCGGAAGCGAAGAGGTAAGAAAGAGAAGGAGCAAGCAAGTTTCTTTCGGGATCCTTTAAGGTATGCCCGAAGCCTGTTGGAAGAGAAGAAGAGTGGGAGGCTGGAAGCCACCGAGGAGGAGCTTGAGGAACACATCAAGAACCAGCTAACCGACCAAGAAAAGAACATCCCTCTTTGGTCGCCAGGGCATGTGCCTCGTCCTGCTGAGCCAGCCGTCAAATTTGACATGACACCACCCAAATGGGCTGAAGTCAAGCTAGTGGTAGATAGGGCAAGGTCTGCCTCTGCGCCAGGTCCCAATGGCGTGCCATACAAGGTTTATAAGAACTGCCCCATGGTGCTGAAGCTACTCTGGAGGCTAATGAGAGTAGCGTGGAAGGCC
>JAOEHI010002124.1:0-11970 GCA_025447815.1 Percopsis transmontana
GCTGCCAAAGTAGGCGTAGGAGTGTTTTGGGGAGGGGGGGGGGGAGGGAGGGGAGGGTGGGCGCGTAATCCCGAGATGCTGTTGTTTCTCGTGCCCGCTGGCTGAAGATCAAAAAACTCAACAGTGGCAGCCATGCGAGATGTGTGGCTTTTCACGTCAAAGCGAATCACAACTTCACTCACGCCCTCGCGGCCACATTGTTTCACTGCTTCACCGTTTTGAAAGGTGTCTATTTTGTTGTTGTTTTTTGGGGAATCTGTGAAAGCGGTTGAAGGTCACGTATACTGCGTGTCGTGCATTTCAAGGTCAACTGCTATCGGGCTTTTTGACCTCTTAGCAGAAATACCACAGGATTTTGTGCAGCAGGTTAAAATGTAGATAAGCGATAAAAGGGAAACATCAAATGTAACAGATCAAGGCATATCCACAAAAGCGTCCTATCTCTGACCTCGGGACGGCATCGTTTGTACAGGGCCTACTCCTCCTTGCGTATCTTGGTTTGACTTCTTAACTGTGGAGGCAGTCTGTTACCAAAGTGAACTCAAGCATTTTCACACACACGCGCGCACGCACACTCGTGCGACACCGACGACCTACTAGTTTCTATCTGACTGTTGCAGTGTGCGTGGTCGTGACGGGAGTGTGTGTGTGTGTGGGGGGGGGGGGGGGTAGTGTTCGTCTGGCTTCGAGGCAGACGTCAGCAGCACTGATGGGGGTGGGTGTTAAGGAGGGGGAGGGGGTCGTCGCTGGCCTGCCTCGGTGGGCAAGCCCCCTAGTCACCACATGCCACTGGCTTCCCACATACAGTATAGGCTAAAGGTCTAGGCTACTGCCACACTGTGCTTTGCAATTTATTCGGATGACACCACGGGTGTTCGGGGCCTTGCGCTTCTTCTTAAAAACGTACTATAGAATTAAAGCTACACTCCTCGATTGCATAATCCGCCTTATTTTGTAATGCGAATGTAAGGTGTGCCGAAATACATAAATATAGAAATACATTAAATGATTATATCGCGCCAACAAGCATGAATAATTACAGAGTTTAAGGCGGTAATTGTTTACACTACCCTTAAGTTTGTCCTGCGCCAGGAGGCCAGTGAATCTGCCACGTGCAAAACCCAAAACAACGGTATTTTTGTCACGCCGTTTTCAACCACAAGGGAAATTCGGGAAACGGAGCGAGGAATGCACCTTTAACGTTTCTTTTCATGTGCGGCGTGTGAATTTGGCACAAATGTACTTATTGTAAGTCGCTTTGGATAAAAGTGTCTGATAAATGCTGGAAATGGAAATGGAAATGGTGCACAAGCCAGTAAATTGTAAAAAATGTAAAATGAGCCCAGAAAATTTGTAGGGATTTAAAAAAAGTTTTATACTGTGTTTCTTTTTAACGGATCACTTTTGGTCAATCTTAACAGTGGCTCGGGCCTTGGGCATTTTCCACTGGAGTCAATGTGTCCAATACATTTCCACCAAGCCCTGTGTTTCTACACTGGTAGTTTGAAGTCAGCAGGGTCCCACACAGACGTTTCTTAGATTTACATTTTGCTGTAAACTTTCCTGGGTAAACATGCTGCAGAAAAACTGCCGTCGCTACAATATCTGTATGTCACATAACCTCCGCCTACACATAAAACACCCACACATATCCTTGCCCAAAACGCCCACACGGTGTGTGTGTGTGTGTGTGTGTGTGTGTGTGTGTGTGTGTGTGTGTGTGTGTGTGTGTATGCAAACGCAGGCACACACTCAACACGACACTAGCTCGCACACACATGCGGACACACACAGACTTCGCCCCTATACACACCCCGCCCACACATGCACACACGTGTTCAGTCAGACATAAGCCGCTCAAACCATCCCACACTTTCTCAACAGACACAAAGTCAGGCTAACTGGAGTGCTTCTGCAAACACGGCAGCTTTAAGCTCTGCTTAAACGTTCGCACACGTACAGGCATGTACGCTCACGCATGGCAATTTTGCAAAAACCTACAACCCCAAAGCAGTGGCCTCATACAATATTGTGAGGTACTCTGCTTATTCCTCATCTGTTGGCCTGTATGGTCATGCCTTTTAAAGCTTTGTGAAGCACTTTGTAGGGAACCTGTTTTCAGTGTACAGTACGTGATCGAGAGAAAGGAAATGAAAAATGAGTCTTTTTAGAAATACAGTAAAACCAAGGATGTTGAGTGTTCTCAGCACGGTTCTCAGTCAAACGACCACATTCACGCCCCCAGTGGATGGAACAATAACGAAAGACAAAAACAAAACAAAACACTAAAGTCTACATGGGGGAGGGTTGGGGGGGCTTCTTTTCTGAATTACTGAGTCTCCCTTTAGCCCACTCCTCTGTAGCCTATATGGCCTGTAGCATCCAAATGACAAGCACCAACCAGCCACCTTCGAGACTGAATTATACAGCAGTGCTATTCCTCCCCCTCTTACCGATACCCCCACCCACACACACACCCCCCTCCTCCCTATTTCTTCCTCTTTTCCTTCTTCCAGAGAGGAACTTAGATGAAAAGAGCTTCTTTTTCGAGCACAAGTGTGAGGATGTGGGCTGCTGGGGACGAGAGGGGAGGGGTGGGGCGGGGAAAGAGAGAGAGAGAGAGAGAGAGAGAGAGAGAGAGAGAGAGAGAGAGAGAGAGAGAGGCACGTGGGCGTTGTGACAGGGTGAGGGTCTGACAGGCTCGGGCGTGGGCGTGTCATTGAAATGTGTTTCTACTTGGGTGGGGGAGGGAAAAGTTGGAGGAAAGAAAGAGATGAGAGGACATTTAGACATTGAGCCTAACCGCCGTGCAGTAAATGCTATGGGTTGGTGTCGCGCCTGTAACAAGACAGCAGTGAGATCCTGCGTTTGAAATGCGACACCTCGCCACTTATGAGTGATTGATTTTGCGTAAATGCACTTTGGATAAGATGATAGCATAGCTAATAGCCTACCCTATATAGGCCACCTGCTTGCTGGTGTGTGTGTGGTAGTGGTAGTGGTAGTGGTAGTGGTGGTGGTGGGGGGGGAATTTTATTTCATTACCAGATGTCTACATTTTCTTTAAATTTTAATATTTAATTTAGTTTATTCTACTGGACTTTTCTCACACCCAGAGCTAAACAGCTCAAAAGACATTCTTACATACAGTATTATCCACTGGCTTCTGATTGGCCCATTTGACAACTTTTAGAAGTTTGAGAAAGGGCGGGGTAGGGGCGAGTGGATGTGTCTACACAAAGGAGACTGCACATACTGTATGGGCGGGCTGATGTACATTGAAGTTGAAGATGATTGGTGCCTACTTGTGAGGTAAGCAATGCTGATTTTGACTCACTTGTTTTTACTCCTGACGTTGTTTCCCACAGAAAACCTGACAAAATAACCAGGAGTGCCAATCTCTTTACAACACTTAAATAACATCTCAAGCAAGATCCATGCCAAAACTCGACTAACCCCCCCCCCCCACACACACACACACACACCTCTAAAGGTGGTTTTAGGTTTTAGGTTGGGGTTTTAATCAATATAGACAATGAGGTTCAAAAGTGAGACTCAAGACACTTTTCAATCTTGATCCATTTTTCTTTTCAAATAACAAAACAATGCGATACAGCATTATTACGGTCCAACAAATACGAAGGGGACATGATTGTGTCCACCTACCTGCCTGACAGCGTAGGTGGACAGTGTGCTTCCTGCCGTTCTCTGTGTTTTGTTGTTATCGGGTGCAGGGTTCACGGCTTGAGTTAAATCCACTAATATGATCCGTGCTCTATTTCTCAAAATTGAAATGATTTATTGCTGCACGGAGGCTTATCTAGTGTTACCCCCCACCTCACCCCACAGATGATGGTGTCTTCACACACACTCACACGCAGAGTACACACACACACGCATACGGAGCCAAACGTGGATTATATAGGCTCAAGGCCCAGGGTGGGCGTGCTGGAAACAGGTCTACCTGCGTGTGGAAAACGCATCATTAATGCTCATACGGGAGAAGCTAGTCCCGACCCCCTCTGCACCAATTTACGGGCTTCTCTCTGTGGTATATAACTCGCCTAACATAACACACACGTGAATATATCATCAGGAGCCCACTGGAGCTGACTCATTGGGGGCTCGTGCTACCGACTAACTTTGTATTAAGTTAAGCCCCTGTGGGACCCGAGAGTTAATTTTCCAAACCTATTCGCTTTTTATGCAAATATTGTGTTTTTAATTCATTCATGAATGGCTGTGTGGTTTTAACATTCTTGGTTTCGTCAGGGGGTTTCATACGAGGTTTCTTAACGGTGCCTTTTAAGTGAAAGCCTATGTCGTCCTTCTATTCTCTTGGCGCTGTAGTCATCTCTGACCTTTGACCCTTCTTTCTGTTGGTTGTACTGGGGGCGGTGGAGGATTTGAAGTGCATTGTGTATGTGTAAAATAGAAAATTGGTTGGACTATTATTTATGGCCGAGCATTTTTCTGCCATGTCCAATAGTGTCATGGTCACAGAGAGGGAGTGAGAGAGAGAGAGAGATATGGAGGGGGGGGGTGGCAGAGTTTGGGGGATGAGGGAATTTTGGTCCCATGAGCAAAGAGGCTTTTTTTTTACACACCCACACGCCAAGAGTTAGCTGGCATTTAGACTGTCTGCCTCTCTGTCTGTCTGTCGGTCGGTGTCTTTCTTCCTGAAGTCCTATTTGGCGAACAGCAATAGTGAATAGGCTTATAAACAATGATAATAATTATACAGCGCTCACACCCACTGTACTTCAAATCAGTCCCGGTCCTGTGATTTGCCTGGCTAATGTATCATATTGTTCCTAGGACAAATTGTGAAATCAGAATTGGGCATTTGCCTACCTGTTCCACTGACGTAAGCCTACAGGGTCATTGTCTCTGCTGTAGGCTAAATGCCAGTTTACGTTCCACCACAGAACGTGGAACAGTCACAATCGAAATGACCTGCAAATTTGTTGTCTATTGTCGCCTATTTATTTATTTTTGGAAAAGAAATAGACAGGAAACAAAGGTAGGCATATAATACCGTATGTGTTTCTCCTTTTAGAAGCTGACTTAATAAAAGCTTTTTTCTGCTAAAACGTGCCCCCCCCTCACTTCTTTGTCTTTGTGCCCTCCCGCTCTCTCTCTTTCTCACTCAGCACCCCCCACCCCACCCCACCCCACCCTCTCTCTCACACTCCCTCTCTCTCTCCCGTGTGCACCGTGCGCGGGCGTGTTGAAGCCTCCTCGCGGTCCCAGCTGAGAGCTGGGGCGCGCAAGGCTGCGCCGCTGCTGCTTGCCGGTGTTTGGTATTCCATGCAGAAAGCCTCCCACGCCCCTGTCCGCCCACGCGCGGATTTGCGTCACGCAAGAGCGTGGGCGTGAGCGCGCTGTAGCAACCGCGGAATATCCCAGTTTCTCTCAAAGGTGGGGATAGGAGTGGAGAGGCGAGCCACGCAACGCACGGCACACGCACCAAAAACACCAATCGCAACACGCACACGGACGCAGCCGTCGCAGCGTTTATTCTCGGCTCCCGAGGGTGGACGGCAGAAAAAGTTTTCAAGAGTAGAGGAGCGTCAGTCGAGCAGGCGCACTGAAGGGTGATATCTGTTATATTTTGCACGAGGTGTTGTGTTGGAAATTATTTATTTCTTCTATCATTGGATTACGCTTCCTTCGCGACGTCAACATTACGCTCCTGCTCGGGCTCTCGTTGACCCCGTAGATCTGCTGTTACGAACACAAGCGGACCGAAGGGGGGCCAGACGTATCCAGGTAGGCCTGTTCATTAAAGAAATCACATCGTTTAAGTGTTGTTGATGCAATTATTATGTGTGTATAAGACAGTTAATTTCAGTCTACATTGTAGCCCTTCAATTATTACGGATGCAGTCTGTAGCTGAAATTCATCACTTCTCATTTCCTATTTTTAGCGTGTTCTAAAATACACCCTCATGCTATCGCCAGTTTGTTTCATTGTAACCATGTACTGCTGCAGGCCATCTCAACTGAAAAAAGTAAGCAGCGCGTTCGCGCGTGCATGCGCACGTCTGTGTACGCCTGTGCCCGCGCTGCCATTGTGCCTGTCTCTCCTGCCATGCATGCCTGTCTTGGTCAGGTGAAAAGCTGAACTCGCCCAACTAGCTTTTCTTCTGCCCAGCGTGGAGGAGAGGATATCCTTCACAATGAAGGGCTGCCTTTCACAACGGGCTGTTACACCCGTAACTCGCAGCCTCCGTCTCGCTTTTAGTGCTGTGGGGAAAAAGCAGTAAACTAATGTGGTACTTGATAGCAAGAACAGTGTTTTCGTTGGACAGATGGCTGCACCATATACTGCCATTTCACGTGTGGCTGGTGTCAATTTCCACTGTACTACTTTATATGGTGTTCTAGAAAGGAAAAATGAAACGGCCAGACTAGGTTGACGCTAATAGATGGCTTGCTTGCCTGGTGCTTTATCACAATCAGAACCATGGCGTATTGTTCCACAATGGGACTCTCGCAAGTGAATATAGATGCCATTTTATCGCATTGAATGGATGTGCTCGGGGCTCCCCCAGTTTCCCCATGTGACTCCCCTCCCAAGCCGGGCCCCTGGTTGTCTCTCTGGCTGGGACGAGGCACGGCTCCCCCCTGGTTGCTGAGGCCAGCCAGCCGGGCCTATTCTGGGCGAGCCCACCGCCCACACATCCTGCAGAGGAGGAGTGCGGCATGTGGCCCTCCCAGAAACCCAGGGCCACTGGCTGCCACTCCTCTTGTCGGCAGCCCTCCACAGGGCCTCGCGCGCACACACACACACACACACACAAACTTTTCCTGCTCTTTTTAGACATAAAATCACATAATTTGTGTTTGTGTGGCCTTTGCTTTAGTGTTTCCTAAAGACTGGAGGCATATTGATAAAACACTCAGAAATAAACAGTATAAGTACAGCCTGGTGTGCTGTTATAATGCCCAGCTGCCAGTATTACAATCTAAAGGTCTCTATTCACCAAGTACAGTAAACATAAAGGTGTTTGTGCTATGATGGAGAGACAGACGTATGCCGTACAAGATACAGTAACAGTACAAACACAGTAGAAGACAGACTGTAATTGTTCAAAATCATCTTAACCTCCATCTACCCCTTATTCTGTACTGTTAAGCAATAACTTTTCCATGAGGACGTCTATGACACACCTGAAGACACACCTTAAATACTGTATAGTCCTTGCCTTTTGAGTCCTTGCCCAAATTTCTTATTATATTTGTTGTGAGTTTTTGCCATTGTCCTGTTGGAAGGTAATACTGGAAAAAAAGACTTGATCCTGTATATCTGCTATTGATGTACGGAGAAGCTTTAGTGTGTCGATAGAATTCCACACGCTGGTGTTCGTGATGAAATAATCCGTTTGGTTGCTTCTCAACTGACCTCTGTGACACTAGTTGGTGTCTCGTTGAAAACACATTTCAGGAAACGGTTCGACCGGCATAATAGACGCAATACATGTATTGTGTCTTTAAGCACAACAATGGAACCCAATTATCATTGGTGAAGAACAAGAAAGCAAAACGGCAACAACAACAACAAAAATCGATAGATTTGGTGCATTAAAGACAGCAGCCGAATGGAACGCGTCACCCCGAACATGAACGTGATGTGGACTGGGATAAGAAAGGAAGGTATACAGACAAGGGTTTTACTGAAGTTCAGTACCCACTAAAGATTACTTAAGGTTGTTGGCTTTCTGTGAAGTGAAGTGGAACTATGATTAACTTTTGAATGATTGATTAAGGGCTGTACAAATAACCTTGACAGACAGTTCCAAAACATGTTCAAACCCGTTCCTCCTCCTCCTCCTCCTCCTCCTCCTCTGCCAGGCATGGCGGCCGTGTTGCCGAGGACCCTGGGCGAGCTGCAGCTCTACCGCATCCTGCAGCGCGCCAACCTGCTCTACTACTACGAGGCCTTCATCCAGCAGGGCGGCGACGACGTGCAGCAGCTGTGCGAGGCCGGCGAGGAGGAGTTCCTGGAGATCATGGCGCTGGTGGGCATGGCCAGCAAGCCGCTGCACGTGCGCCGCCTGCAGAAGGCGCTGCGCGACTGGGTGACCAACCCGGCGCTCTTCAACCAGCCACTGACCTCTCTGCCCGTCTGCAGCATCCCCGTCTACAAGCTGCCCGAGGGCTCGCCCACGCTGCTGGGCGCCGCCGAGCGCGTCGCCGGCGGGCCGGTCAAGACGCCCAAAGCCGCGGGGGCGGCCTGCTCGGACCCCGGGAAGCTGGAGGTGGCGCGGGACAAGATGGCGGCCGGCTCCCCGCTGCAGGGCGGCAGCGAGGTCCGCTTCTGGTCGGGCCACAGCAACGACAGCGAGCAGAGCCTGTCGCCCTCCGACCTGGGCTCGCCGGCGTCGCCCCGCGACGGGCTGGAGGCGCTGGACGCCGCCGCCGTGCAGTCGGTTCTGGAGTGCGTGGAGCGGATGGCGCAGGGACTGTCCAGGACGGACCCGGCCGACATCCGGGAGCAGCTGAAGAGCAACAAGAAGCTAGCCAAGATGATTGGCCACATCTTCGACATGGGCGACGACGACCCGCGCCGGGAGGAGGAGATACGCAAGTACAGCGCCATCTACGGGCGCTTCGACTCCAAGAGGCGGGACGGAAAACACCTGACGCTTCACGAGGTCAGCCAATGAACATGCCACGTTTATTTCAAAATAAATAAATAATAAATAAATAAATATAGGACAGAATCACACAAAAAATTATAAAAAATGTCTATATTCTATTCTAAGCTTTTACATATATATATATATAGAGAGAGAGAGAGAGAGAGAGAGAGAGAGAGAGAGAGAGAGAGAGAGAGAGAGAGAGAGAGAGAGAGAGAGAGAGAGTCGACGTTAAAAAACGTCAAGACTTAAATATAATATAAACCGGTTCTCATGGTCATTAGTCAAACATTAGTCATGTTTCTCTGTCCCATTCTGCTGAAATGATGTTAGCTTTTCCTGTCTAACATAAACTAACCGTGAGTGTGTTATGGTTTCGTTTTCTGTAGCTGACCGTTAACGAGGCAGCGGCCCAGCTGTGTATGAGGGACATGGCTCTGCTAACGAGACGCGATGAGCTTTTCGGCCTGGCCCGGCAGATATCTAGAGAAGTCACCTATAAATATACCTATCGCACCAGCAAGTAAGTGCTCATGTTTACTGCTTCGTTTGACTTACATTTTTATTTTCCAAAAGTTAAAAAACTGTATTGATCTTTATCTTTATCTTTTTCTCTCACTTACACACATAAGCCTGTCTAAATTCTCGCCTTCCTATTGGACAAGTGAAGATGTGTTCGTGCCTGAGCCAATAGGGGAGGGTGGGAGGGCTAAGTCGAACAGAGAAAATATTGCAGAGCGAGCATTGAAAACCAACTTGGATCATGATCTCAGAATCAAAATTCATGTTGATTCGTGAAATGTGTGTATCATTACATCCGTATTTTGCAGATATAAATATGTTACACAGTGGTATCTTATAGCAGTTAATTAGTTTGACCAATGAAGTCATCCACTTTTTACGATTTTGCCATTACGAATTTGTTAGTCAAGGCTGCAGTATTAAACACATTAGCGTTTTGAGGCTCTCCAGACAACAGCTTGGGGTCTGTTAGGTGGTTTCAGTTGCTGTAGGATTTTAGAGCTATAAATTTAGTGTAATTTGTTAGAACTGCCATAGACATCCATAAGCTATCAGTGCTCTGTGAGAATATCATACATCAATTATAAAATGTTGCATTTTAATGTTCATGCCTAAATTCACTTTATTGCATTTTAATCTTTAATTGAAGAAATCGTACCTAGTAGATTGCCTTTTTGTAACTTTTGTATTTAACATTTAAATCAAGTAATCCAAATACTTTAGTGTTTCTGCAGTTTTGCATTTTTGACATTTACTTTTCATTCCAGGTCTCGCTGCGGGGAAAGAGACGAACCGTCCCCTAAAAGGATTAAAACAGAGGTGAGATCATTACAACAACAAAAAAAGGCTAAATGAGAACAATTGTATTCCTTCCGTGTTTTAGAGAAGAGTTTCAGTTTGGATTTAGAGGAAGTTGAACTGCATCTGTGCCCTTAAAATATGGCAGACTATCTCAATCATGCAGGTGTCTTACAACTTTTGCCCTTATTCCTTAAACATACAATCTACAGTAGCTTCTTTGTTGTGTTCAAACACAAACGTATATTGAGCTGCATTGGGAGAAGCCACCAAGGCTTCTCACAATGCATCCTGGAAGATGCACAGGATTTTGTTAACAAAAAAGACAGTGAGAGAAATTAAACCTATTCACAAAATCGATTGCATAATGCAACTCTTATTTGTACAGCTATCAAAGTGAGAACGTGAAGAAGCATTAAACAGTTATAGCCTTGATCTGAGAACAAAAGAACCACTGAAAGTGACTCTCAGAGGGGTTGACAGGGTCTCCTGACACACTTGGCTTGTAGGAGATGTTTTTTTAAGCTCTGAATGGCTCTTCTCAGTTTGTATGTGAATGATTGAAAACATGTGTCGCTCACACTCAGCGGGGCTTGTGCTGAGATGAGTTGCACATGAAGAAACACCTGTGCTGATATTGCGGACCACTAAAGGGGAATTCCTACCAAATTCACGTTTATTCTGCAGAAAGAGAAAGAAAAGTGAAAAGAATGATTTCTTGTGAAATGTTCTTCTATTGGTTCATTAATCATGGTCATTATGACCTGAATATAGATATTGTATGTGGAATGCGTAACAGAAAAGATGCTTATCGCATATGTTGGATTCATTGTCTTTACCATTTAATTTTCTCCAAGCAAATAGGTACATATGGCACAAGGATTGGTTTAGCTTTTCTTGATCAGCTATGCTAAAACCGCCACTACTATTTACTATTTAGTATTTTCGTAACCATTTTGATTCACTTTCAAGGTGTCGCTACATTGCAAATAGGTCAAATGTTATCCATAGAGACTTTAAAATGATTTAAATTCTCTGATGGTATTGAAATGTATCACTTTTATTCTGTATAAATTGTCGATTTTTACACTGACGACGCTGCTTTCAATTGTATTCCCATTATAAAAAAAGGTTCAAAGGTTACAGTAGTAATTAGTAATAGTAGTATTTAGTGTAAATGTTGCAGTGACTTCTATGGCTTTTTAGCCATGTTGCAATTCCGGCTACCTATGTCCGACATAAACGGGTAATTGAATTCATTGTTTAAAGGGAAGTGAACCGTCCATTAATCTAGATTTTCCACATGAGTAAGCGCTAACAAAATTCCGTCCACCAGGGCAAACAACAAATGTAACCACTCAGTCCTCCTTCTGTACAACCAGTCCTCAATCAGTCTCCACCGAATTAACCGCCATTACATGTACCTTGTGGCTCTCTTTCCAATCCTCAGGAGAACTTCTTTGACATCCAGGAAGCCCTACAGGCCATCCACATGAGGCAGGAGATGCTCAGGGAACAGCTAGCCTGCGCCAAGTCAAAAGGGGAGGAAACGGTTGGTCGGAACCTGCAGGTAATTGGTTGGTTATAGTGGAAGCATGGCTCAGTGGGCGAGTTAAGAGTTTCTTCAACAGCCATGTATACACTGCTATATTATATAGTGTGTGTGTGTATGTATGTATATATGTATATATATATGTATATATATATATATATATATATATATATATACATAAATACATACATGTATACAGTCCAGCTGACAGTCCTGCCTGGGCCTGGGACCAGATAATCTTAGATGGGCCCCCCCGCGCCCAGATCTTTCCTTTTCCCTTGCTCTTCCTCTCCTCTGCTCTTCCTCTCCTCTGCAATTTTTTCCACAAATAGGCCTATTTTACTTTATTTTTTATTATTCCATAATTTAATGAGGGCCCAGTTCTGGCCCCCCCACCCTGGGCCCTGGACAACAGACCCGTTTGTCCCTCCCTATCGACGAGCGTGTGTGTGT
>JAOEHI010002125.1:0-11970 GCA_025447815.1 Percopsis transmontana
TTATAGTCTTTTGGTTATTTATTTTTTTTAATTGTCTCATTTATTTACTCACTCCGGGTTTTTATGTAAAAAATTTTTTATACCACCCCCCCCCCCCCCCCCCCCACCCAAACTCCATCCAGACAGATTCTATTTGTTGAAGCTATTCCCCCAGCAATAGTCCCCCACCTGGGGGACTATTCCACAATCTTGGAGCTGCTACATAAAAAGCCCCGTAACCAGAAAGAGGATAGCTAGCAACCCTTGGTGGGTCTCGTGACTTTTAACTGGAGTTTTGTGACATTCAGCAATAAATGTCAGCTAGGTGAAGAAGCCTGGTTTAAGTGGGACACAGAGCTGTGCATCATCAGCGTAGCAGTGCAGAGAGATGTTGAGCTTCTGAATAATCTTGCCTAACCGGAGCAATGACGCCGCATGGTATACTGTTTGAAGTGGATGAGGAGACTGTAAAAGTCCCATCTGTGATGTAGAAGTGGAACCAGTAAAGAGAAAAGAAGAGGGCTGACAAGTTAGCTTGGTGTGTTTGTAATCTCGGACCGGGGAGGCCGAGGCCTGACCCCAAACGTTTAGCCCCCCGGGTCCAGACCATTAAAAACATGTACCTGTAGGGGTCTGGCAGTCTCTCCAGTCGAAGTAGCCGGCGTAGATCCCGGGTTCCAGAGACCCAACGATGGGGTCAGCCTTCCTCTGGAGGTAGGCGTGAAACAGTTTTTCATCCAGCTGTCGCACAGCGTCCACACTGGCCTGGTCGAGGAGCAAAAGGTGCAGTGTTACCCACAAGGAAATGCACCCTCTTGCCCTCATACGCATACTCGTATCCCACCTCCATCAAAACTTTAAATCAAAATTTTAAATAGATCTGTACGCTGAGGCCTGGGAAGTGTGCAATAACTTGGTGTTCTGCTTGTTGTTTTTGGTATTTTATTTTATCATTTGTTTTAATCTTTTATTGGATGTGTCATGAGTGTGCATGTAGCCCACGTGTACGTCTCAATCAGCTGTTGTTTGTATTTTACGTGTCTGTATTTATTGTCTGTAAGGGCAGCTACTACTATGCACTACGCATTTTTGAGTCCATGACAAATGTCCCCTAGGGGACAATAAAGTATGTTCTATTCTATTCTATTCTATTCTGCATCTAGCGAGCGGGACACTGTATTGACACGGGAGATGCGTGTCACGAGAGCGATAGAAGGATCCGTTCAAAAAGGCATAGGCCCTAATGCAGCCGTTTCAATCCACAATAACATGACGGTGAAGGGCTGATATGGAGTTTTCGTTCATAAACCCACGCAGTCTCTTGTCCGACGGTAAATTTAACATAGATTTGATAAGTTAATTACAATTACGGCATTTAGCAGACGCTTTTATCCAAAGCTTACAATTACATGCTGCTATTACATGGAGCAGGTAGGGGTCAGGCATCTTGCTCAAGGATGCAGTCTATTTTTATTCTATTGAAGTCTATTATATCTAATAAATTAGATCTTGTTTATGTTGTCATCCCGTGTTCTAGCATAAAGGCTATATGCTAGAACACGGGATGACAACATAAAGATAGGCTGTAAAACCAGGTTTTTGTTGGTCAATCGCTTTCCGCTGCCTCAAGATAGCTATGCGCCCACAACACGCCTGACCACACCTCATTTTTAAGACCAACACCAACGCCCGCGGACGCTCAGATGGGCGCAAGTGCATTTGCGATTTAAACAACGTGGGCGCTGGACAGAAAATGACAACTGCATCGGTCTGAAACTAGCCAGGACACTTGCGTTGCGCTTGTCGCCGCTTCGCACCGGGTGTAAGGTAGGGCCCTTAGTGAGTAACTGTGTGTAATTTTGGCCACAAGGAGTGGCGATGAGATGGGGTCCCTTGCATTCACATTCATGCGAGTGCTTTCTTTGCAGTGCAAAGTATGTTACAGTCCAAGATAGATAACGATTGTTATGTGAGACATATTTAAACATATAGTTAAAAGTCCCAGTGCTGCTATACTCCATATCAGCACTCATTGAATGCCTACTTGGTGGGAACTAGTTGTATAATAATGTAAATCTGCGTCAAATGTATCATGTATACATTACATATGGTAATACACAGTGTAATGCTACTAGAACATACACACTATGCGTTCAAAAGGCAATGATTTTCATTTCCTTGCTGGTTTTTATTCTGGTCTAATCAGAGAAATTCATGTAATTTGGTATTTAACTGGCAATACATTGCATTTGATGTGAATTTAAATAATAAACATAAATTCGAGACGAGATCTGCTGGTTCTAAATAATACGGTACACTTAGTACGTCCTGCGTTTCACTTTCGACGACACTGTGGCCTCACCGCATCGTTCTCTATTCTATAGGCAAACATTTATGGTTGTTTTTATCTGACAGAAGTTAAAAGAAAAAAGGTTTTCCATTGATCTTGTATTTACTGGAAGATAAAAGTCCACCGTTGCTTTGTCATTCAGCCATTAGTCATATTATGTGATTATCTATGTGTGAATGTGTGTACAGGAGTGTTGTGACCTTTACAATTTAACGGCGTTTGGGCTGAGATGCAGTGGTTTGCAAGGGCTTTTTAAACTTTAGTGCCCCTCCCACTGGGAGGGGCGCACTAGCGAAACACTTCTGTGCCAGGGATTTGTGACCCCTGCTCTCACAAACACATAGCCACGGCAGTCAAATCTACAGAGGCTCCCACTGACCCGTGTGATCTTCTCAGTCCCGGTAAAGCCGTGCTTCTCAAAGTGCTCAGCCAGGTTGAGAAAGGTGTGTCTCTCCAGGTACTGGCAGTTACTGAGGATGATAAGCAACCGCTGCTCCTACAGAGGGAACGCACAGCAAGTTACATACAAACATAATATAGCGGAGTACAAAACATCATGGACACCTGACCAGATTATAGGGAGAGTCATCGAGTTGTATTAAAAAACAATGTTTTGGTTTTGAAATCAATGCCCCTCCAGCACCTTGTTTGTGATTGGCCCGTACTCCTCCCTACGCCTCCCCCATATCATACTAACCAACATTTATGTGGTAGTGTTTATCTGGCAGTTATCTCAACTCTGGTCAGCTGCCCTCAATAGAGCCCTCAATCTCTCTCCCCCCTGCTAGACATCAGAAGCCAGGGAAAACACCGTCTGCACCTTGAACTAATTCCCTTTTACCAGAAACAATGTTCAACCTCCTCCTCCTCCTCCTCCTCCTCTTCTAGGCTAAGCTCATTCACATTCTCTTAAGTTACAGGAAATGAGGACGTATCTGCTTCCTGTCCACAACCAGGAAACAGCCCACCAGTCTGTTGTGGTTACAATGAGTGTGCGACACGCGTGTGTGTCTGTTTGCCTTGGATGGAGAAAAGACCTGCTCCGCTGACGCTGTCAGTCAACACATGCCGGAGTTCAGGGGCACAGAGGAAGCAGTAAACAAGTGGGTCTTGCTCACCGGTGTGGTAGTGAAGTCTTCCTGGGTGAAGCTAAACGCGTCTGGAGAGACCAGGTCTACCGACGTGCTAACAAGCAAACATAGGAAGCATTAATAGTCATAATAGTCACAAACCACACATGTATGTATGTATGTATGTATGTAAGTATGTAAACACACGGCAAGGCCCTTACTGCGATGTGTCCAAGTCTCTGTCTGTCTTTGTGCTTAGCTGCTCCAAGCAGTTGATAAATACCTGGATTAAACACACACACATGTACCAGCCATGCAGTGGACAGGCCTAAAACTGCCTTTAAATGTATCTTTAGTCAGGGTTAAATGGTTAAATTCAGTAAAAAGTCCTATATTATGACAATGCAATATAGCCGGTCCCCATAGAAAATCTTTTCACTATTTGAGGGCAAAATGGATTATTATTATTATTGCAAACCATATTAATATAGTTGTGCTAATTAATGTCTGTATCTCCGAGTGCGCTTAGATGGATTAAGGTCTCTGTAGAGTAAAACAGATTCTCCTGTCAAGTTCGGTTTCTATAATGGAAAGTGGCAAATCCCCTCTTTTGTGTGTACATTGTGTGTGTGTATATGTAGGCCCTCTTATGTGAGTGCTGTTTATAAATTAAGCCCCTGGTACAGTGATCGGCTGAGCCAAGACAACACTCGCTTAGGAACCCCGTGCCTTAACAGATGGGGCTGATGGAAACGTGAGACCCGAATACCTTCATGATGACCACAGTGAGCTCTGAGGCCTGGTCCTGGGCCAGTTCTAGCTGGAGAACCTGGAGAAGAGCAGGACACGTCTGTAGTGACATTTGGGACACTGTAATACCGGTAATAACACCTGGCTAGAACAACCTCGGTTTGTCCTTTACGGCCAAGAGATTCTTTGATTGAGAGATGCGAGATATGGCCTGGTAAGTTAATTAGGGATGGGCATGTGGAGTAATTTGGTAATGTGGTCGAGTATCAAAACAATATTAGGCAGTTGTTTTAAACAAATTAACATTAGCCAACAAAAACAAAATAACAGAAAATACACACTCTTGCTACTGCTATGTATTTACGTTACATTATTCAAACGCAAAACAGAACATAGATCATATGTCTCTAAAATTAGAAAGGTGACTGCAAGATTTATGATTGAGGATTTTACTTGTGTGTTTATGTAACCGAGTACTCCCATTACCCATCCCATTCCAATCTATAGGCTTAATAAGTGATGCTACTGGGATGCTGTCTGTATGTTTGGTAGGGCTGTGCTAAAAAAAAAAAATCGATACAGCAATATATCGCGACATATTTTCGCGATATATTACATCGATTTCCAGCTCAAAAATCGATTAATAAAAAAAATATATATATATATATTTTTAAAGATTCTCGTTTTAAACCTAGTAGTTGTGAACTACAACTACTAGGTGTCTAGGGCTGGGTATTGGCAAGGACCTCACGATACGATACATATCATGATACAAGGGTCACGATACGATTATATCACGATACATTGCGATACAATACATATTGCGATATTCCAAATAGTTCACTGAAAATGTAAAAAGAGAGCTGAAATACGACACATCGGCTATATATTTTTAAGGATCTGCTGTAATTTTGTCAGCTGCGTCTGTCATGTTGCATACAAATTTCACTCTACCAGAAATGGGGGCCGTCAATTCTAGGCAACATTTTCAGTGAACTATGTAAAATATCGCAATATATCGCAATATGTATTGTATCGCAATGTATCGTGATGTAATCGTATCGTGACCCTTGTATCGTTATATGTATCGTATCGTGAGGTCCTTGCCAATACCCAGCCATAATGTTTGGTGTATGCTTGTCTTACATTGATCTCTCCTGGCTTGGTTTCCATGGGCTCCTTAAGTGACTGCATCATCTGGACCATGCAGTGTTCAAACTGGGCAGGCTGGGGAGGAAAAGACAGCCACCGCCAGCATTTATGACAAGCCCCACAAATAATCTCACAGCGCTTCAATGTTCCCGTTTTGACGCAGTACTCTTCATAGGCTGACGTTCAAGCATGCCACAGCAGTAACATAGCACAGTCATATGTTTTAAATTGCCCACTTATTCCAGTGTTTGTGCCTCATTTAAAAATTTGTTCTCAAATTGACAGGAAACTGTATAGTCTTCAGATTTAAAGCAGCAGCTAATATTATGTAAACAAATTAATAGAGAGATGTGTTCTCTAAAAACAGAAAAGTGGTTCAGTAATGTTCTAATGCTGTGATGAATAGGAAACGGTACCCAGTTTGCATGATATGGGCAGAGATGTTTGATGGGGTAAGATGATCTTACCAGGTTTGTAATTCCTTCATTATCTACAACCCAGTCCTCTTTCTCAGCAAGTCTCTTTACATCTGAGTAAGACAAGAAAAGAAAAGTTTTGCATATGAATCAGCGGTGCATTTATTAGAAAGCTGTCTATGATTCACTGGACTGCATATCTCAACCGTAACTCTTAGCGGCTATGAAATGGATATAAATAAAATGTAGGGTTTCGGAGGGAAAACGGTACATCACAACACTTTGTGAAGCATGAAGGAACATAAACAGATCATGTCTACATGTTCCATAACAGCCTGGATTGCTCCAAAACTGTGTGGGAAAAACACCAAAAACATAATCTAAGAAAGTGTTTGTTTTTTTAAACTTTATTATTATTATTATTATTATTATTTTTGAGCATGCTGCTTTCACTTGTTTTCCCAATTTGTCTCATTCTCTGGCAGCGCACATTATATTAGAACTACCAAAATGGCCACTGCCTCCTAGAGATCTCGGTCTCATTGGTTTCTAGTGTCTGGTGGGTGTCCAGGACGAGCACTCCTTCCTCTAGTCTGAAGAAAGCATTGTGGAACAACGGAAACACGTAGGTCTGTACTGCGTTACGTCAACAGAATATTGGATGATTGACAGAGAGCAAATTCAATGAAGATAAATTACACACATTGTGACCCAATGGGTCCCCCCACCCCCGCATTTGGAACCACTGATCTCAAAGTGCATTGGGGTACGCTGAGAAGGGGGAGGGAAAACCATAGTCGTGTGGTTCTGGGACAGATATGATGACAAAGTAAGGGATTGCTGCCAGTAAGAATCAGTCAGTGTGGTAACGCCCCTATTTGGTGGTTTATTGGTCAGTGAAATGTTTGAACGTTTTATTGGTTTTAGCGGTAGTCCACCATTTTACATGTAATGCACTTCGTAACCTTGTTAAAAAGTGTTATATTAATTATTGAAATTTTAATAACAATAATAAAGTAAAAAAAAAAAAGATTTGTATTGAGGAGCTGCTTTCTACTAAATTTAAATTCAACCTTTAAACATGAAACCACACTTATGTAAACCGGGAAGCCTAAACAAAATGACCATTTCTAACCGCAACTGAAAGTAAATGCTTCTGGTTTTCCTGTCAGTTTACTTTCCCTTCGACTATCCTGGCAGTTGCATCGCGTAAATTAGCCTAATTGTAATCTTTGCTTGACTATAGAATCTTTTATCGCTTTAAACCTACACAAGTAATCGTGTGCTATAATGGTCTACATTGGTGGTCCACAAGAGGCAGGGACCACATGGGAGGCCACAAGATGCATTTTTGGAGGCAATGAGATGATCATGATTTTTTTTCGAAATGACTAATCTCATTATCATAAGCAGCGAACAGCGCATGTCTCCTGCAGACCCGTGCCCTCTCCTGCCCACTGCCCAGGTAACGGCCTGCCAGGCACCATGTCCTACCATCTGTGGTGTGGTGCAGAGTCACCAGCAGACAATGCACTCTCAGGTCCAACAGAAGGTCCTGGATCACCTGGAGAAGATCATTCGGGATCTCCAAGGCCGACAGGGCCTCGTGGCAACCCCTGGAAATGAGAATGGACAAGTGAGTGAGTGAGTGAATGTGTGAGTGAGAGAATGTGTGAGTGAATGAGTGAGTGAGTGAATGTGTGAGTGAGAATGTGTGAATGTGTGTGTGAGTGTGTGAGTGAATGTGTGAGTGAGTGAATGTGTGAGTGAGTGAGTGAGTGAGTGAATGTGTGTGTGTGAGTGAATGTGTGAGTGAGTGAGTAAGTGAGTGAGTGTGTGAGTGAGTGAGTTAGTGAGTGTGTGAATGTGTGAGTGAGTGTGTGAGTGAGTGAATGTGTGTTTGTGAGTGAATGTGTGTGTGTGAGTGAATGTGTGAGTGAATGAGTGAATGTGTGAGTGAATGAGTGAATGTGCGAGTGAGAGAATGGGTAAGTGAATGAGTGAGTGTGTGAGTGAGAGAATGTGTGAGTGAATGAGTGAGTGAATGTGTGAGTGAAAGAATGTGTGAGTGAAAGAATGTAAGTGAATGAGTGAGTGAATGTGTGAGTGGGTGAATGTGTGAGAACGAGTGAGAGAATGTGTGAGTGAATGAATGAGTGAGTGATTGAATGTATGAGTGAGTGAATGTGCGAGTGAGAATGTGCGAGTGAGAGAATGTGTGAGTGAGTGAATGTGTGAGTGAATGAGTGAGTGAATGAGTGAATGAGTGAATGATTGAATGTGTGAGTGAGTGAATGTGTGAGTGAGTGAACGTGTGAGTGAGTGAACGTGTGAGTGAATGTGTGAGTGAGTGAGTGAGAGAGGGAATATGCAAGCAGCAGTAGTACTGCATGTCAGTATGTAAATGTGCCCGTTCCCACAAAGGATCATGGGTACCTGACGGTGTGTATGATCTGTGTGAGCCAGGGTCCCGTGAGCTCCGTCTTCCTCTCCCAGCCTGCGTAGACGCTCATCTCCCCATGGGGGAGGGTGGCAGGAAGAAGGGCCCCGCGAACCAGCTTCACAAGCCGAGTTGTCATCTCCTCCACCATTTTCTACACACACACACAGGATGAGATTGTATTTATTTAAACGGCAACCGAAAAGTCAGACTTCTTTTGAAGAGAATGTAGGAAACCCAACCTACTTTAAAGTCATTCTGTCTCTGTCTGGCATTCTTCTTGGATTTCTCCACCTGGCCAGATTTTTCCCCAGTCTGCAAAGACAAGACAGACATGACCACGTGATGGTGTTTCGCATACAGCGAGTAAAGTGACACTACAGAAGATCAGGCCACACTGGAGTCCTAAGATGAGCACAGAAGCACACCTAAAAAGTACTTATAGGACTCATAGCACTCAACTTGAATGCTAGGGTTATAGTTTTGCATTAAATATGTTTAAAATCTGTATATTTGCTTTAATCCTGTATGTGACGCATACAGCGATAATTTCACAATGAGGTCATTTAGCTTTTATCCAAAGCGACATACAATTACATGCTGCTATTACATGGAGCAGGTAGGGGTTAGGCATCTTGCTCAAGGATGCTTACAGGTAGGCCTAAACTCTGGGGCTCGAACCCACGACCTTCCGGCTGGGAGTCCAACACCCAGACCACTAGACTACCCTGCCACAATAACACGTACCCGTGTTGGTGAGTATGTGCTGTGACCCCCTGCTGTTTGTGCTCTCACCTCGCTGAAGAGACTCCCATTAACATAGGAGATCCACAGCTTCCAGAAGTTCGGCAGCTGACCAATCACCACGTCCGACAGCTTCTCCACAAACTGCACCTGCTGTGGAGTCTCAAAGTGCCAGGCTGGCACACACACACGCACGCACACACACACACACACACGCGCACACGCTTACTTAGCCAGCGGTGGGCTAATCAAGTGAACGAACATCTGTGGTCAGTTGGGAGGGAGGTGGACGGCAGGACAGCATCATAACGGTACCCACTGCTGGAGCGCGGTGTATGCAGGCTACCCCCCCTCTTCAGGTTGGCTGTGTGGCCGACCCGGCTGAGGGCCGACGGGCGAGTATCCCCCTCCCCGACTGAGAGAGAGAGCGAGAGAGAGAGAGAGAGAGAGAGAGAGAGATCAAATAAGCCATTTTCATAACTCCACATTCCTCAATAAGCTTAGCAGGCTTTCACACCAAACAGACCTCCCATGCCCAACCAGCCTCTCTTTATTTGTCTTCTGATCCATCTCTTCTTTGGCCAGCGGCTAAGAGAACTTCCCATTGTTCTCCAGAGAGAGGGAGAGAGAGAGAGAGAGAGAGAGAGAGAGCTTTAAGTTCTCTGCAGGCCGCATGGGGTGAGCCGGGTTTACACCACCAGCCTGGCCTCGGCCATGATTAATCCCACTGTGGACTGCAGCCAGGAAATGTGGCTCCACTAGATGGCGACAGTGAGCTGTGGTGTGGCGGAAACTGAGCCTGTCTCAATACAAACTCGCCCTCCTGTCCTGCTCTCGCTCTGGGCTGCGTGCTGGGTTAAGGGTGAACGCCATGAAATAAAAGTAACACACAGGCAGCTCTCCTTGTGAACGCCACCTACATATTGTTATTGTAAAACCGAGGGGAGACCGAGCGGCTACAATTTTCCGAAACATGTGTCATACGTGCACACAAAGGGCCTGCTGGTGACTCACAAACATTTGCTTGTGTGAGAAAAGCCCAGATGAGCAGCAAACGGCTGAGCCGCGGAGCTGGCGGGGCAAACGATGCACTGATTGCGAAATGTAAGGAAACTCTAAAATGAGTCAGAGAACCAGCCAGTGGAGCCAGCTCAGCAGACAGACACACACACACACGCCTGCACACGCACACTCGGAAGGTGTTTCTCTCTGTTTTTGCAGGGATGAGAGCTGCTGTTGTTTCAGGTGTCCAGTGAGCCCATGGCGTCCTCACAATGCGTGTGTGCAGTGTGTTTGCGTGCAGTGTGCGTGCGTGTGCTTGATAGCCTTCTTTGTTTGCTCAAAGTATTCATCTTATGAAATGTGAAAAATCCCCAAGGATCCCCTCTAACCGTCTTTTCGGATTCTAATTTATTTACATTTAATTAAATATTTTACTACTACACATTTTATTACTGGTGCTTATGGCATCTGTCACCGCTCTACTATCTGTGTGTGTGTGTGTGTGTGTGTGTGTGTGTGTGCGCGTGCGTGCGTGCGTGCGTGCGTGCGTGCGTGTGTGCGTGCGCGCGTAACATTGTCTCAGCGTGTCAACCGTGCTCACTTCCTCCTCGGGTCTGCTGCTTAGCTGTACGCAGGGGGGGACTTCCTGTTCCACAGGGTCACCAAATCCAACCGCAAACACACACCTTCCCTTCCCTTCGTTGATACATAACATACCCCATCACTTCCTAGTCTGCAGGCCTGCTCGCTAACAGACGCAGAGGAAAACCAAGCAAACGCCCTTCTCGCACGCACGCACGCACGCACGCACGCGCACACACACACACAGTGATAATTCACTTATATATAATGTAGTTGAAGCCAACTCCGCCTATAATTATGCCCAAATGATAACAGACAGCATGTTATTAACAACACAATAGTAATATACCAGTACACTATACCAATAGGTACTCTGGTACACAGAGAATAAACCCTCGCATGCATGCATCTCAGTGTTATTATGTAGTAATTAACTAGTAATGACCAAACATACCACCTACAGGGGGCGAACGGAATTACAATGATATCTGGGTGTTTTATAGTAATGACCCAGTGACATAGCAGTAACAGTAGGCACAGTAGGTTATACGCGCAGCATAAACCCTCACAGGCCTGCATCTTAGCGGTACTGTGCAGTAGTAGACATGATTCTAATAACTAATATTTACCAGGTCAAACGAGCACAAGCAGGTACACAGGTGTACACACATACGCACGCGCACGCACGCACGCACGCACGCACGCACGCGCGCGCTTTTGTGGTACCTGGGCGTGTGGTTTTGAGGGGTAGGTTTCACTCTGTGGCAGAGCGTGAGCAGCTGAGCGGCAGGGGGGGATGGTGGCATTTATGGTGAACAGCTGCCAGGTGCGTGTGTGTGTGCGCGTGTGTGTGTGCGCGTGTGCGTGTTAAAGGGGAGAGGGGGGATACACTCACACGAGAGAGGACAGGAGACAGAGAGAAAGAGAGACACATTAGTCTCCATCTCTCCCTCTCTCCCCCTCTCTCCACATGCATGCAATGTCTGCATGCAATGTCTGTATGTCAGTCAATGACTGAGCGTTTCACGGCGGAGCCCCCCCCCCCAGATCCATCACCCCGAGCCCAGGAAACCACTGTTGGCCTTAGCATTAGCCTTAGCATTAGCTGTGTTTACACGCACCAATCCCATATGGGAGACACCCACTCACCCACCCACCCACCCAACAGCATGGTCCATGTATGGAGGCCTGCGTGGCGGCACACAGACTAACTGTGTGAGTGTGCGTGCGTGCACGGTACCATGTCAGGCTCTCCGACCCAAAGCCAACTCTTTCATCTTATTCATACGGTGGTGAGAAAATAAACATGGCGGCCTCTCGCCGAACAGACGGGTGAGTGAGAGAGAGCAGAGAGAGAGAGAGCAGAGAGAGCAGAGAGAGAGAGAGAGAGAGAGAGGCCAGTGTACATTCACGACATCCAATGCAGCCTGTGTGTATGGAATAAGTCCATTCTCTCGTGTGCGCGCGTGTGTGCGCACGTGCGTG
>JAOEHI010002126.1:0-11969 GCA_025447815.1 Percopsis transmontana
GTTTCATCCGTAATTCAGCTTGTGTGTGTTTTTGCTGGCTGCGCTTACTCTCGTCCAACACACGCCGTTGTTACAGTAGTCAAAATGGACACAAATGTCGACAGACTGATAATTATATATGAATTATATATATTGAATGTGTGAATGCAAAGCTCTATGGGCCTGTCCGTGTTTTCCCTCTAAATGATGTACAAAATGTCCTATTGAATTACTTAGTGTGTGCTTTTTCTTTCCGTCATATCTTTTGATCTTCTCTCTGTTGACCAAAATAATAGACCCTGACGGTCTCACCAGTGCAGCTTGAGTATGACTCACAAAGCAGTACCCGGGTAAAATAATGTTTTGCATTTGAAAGTCGGAAATTAAAGGCTGACTCTGAACCATAGCCAGACATTTCAAATTAAGTAATGGATTTTGATATACTGAGGTATACTGTACTGCAGGGTAACAACAAAGAGAGAATTACTATCATACTTTTTCACCGGCGTAAGTTGCCTCTTTGGCTACTAACTCACTAAGGATTAGGTCTGATAAGTTTCATTTTGCTTTCTTTCTTCTTGGATCATATAGAATTCAATGGCAAAAAGGAGACAGAGGGCCTTCCTCTGTTTGAGGTCGGTTTGTCAGCCTTAGGTTTTCGTCCATCCATCAGTGTACTTGTATTCCATAAAAACCTGGAGGAGAAAGCCTTTGAGCTTCCTGAAACGTTCTTTACATTTCCCTAAGAACCAGAGTGTGTTTTGAAAAGACGAGGATCCCCAGTGGAGCCAAAGGCCCGCGGCTATGTGAGACACACCTAATGGAAAACAGCCCTGGGATAAAGGTAATAGGTGAGCAAATACTAGAGGAAACGCCAACGGGATAAAAGGGACAACTTGTCGATGTCGTATAACCCACCTACTATCTGACTGAAATGGTATTTTTATTCTCACAGAATATATTTCAGAACCATTGCCAGTGTAAACTCCTCGAGAGCATATGGATGGATTTGGAATGGTGCTAACCATTTTCTCAAGGGAGAACTTTTAGGAAACACTTAAATGGATTGCATTTATATCGTGCTTTTTTTGTACCCCACAGGCCACCCAAAGCTCTTTACATCATTGCCTCACATTCACCCATTCACACACCCATTCACACACCGATGGTGGTGTCTGCCATGCAAGGCACCATCCAACACATCGTGAGCAGTTAGGGTTAGGTGTCTTGCTCAGGGACACCTCGACGCTTAGACAGAAGTCAACGAGTATGGAACTAGCGACTTTTTGATCTCCAGACGACCTGCTCTACCCCCTGTGCCACTGTCGCTAGACAGATACAGAAAGTCTTCTTGTATAGGATTAGGTACGAAGCTAATATGACTGAGTTTCAAAGCCTGAATTTATGTGATATTAACACTAGGTCCTTTCCTGAAGGGTTAAACCTAATTAGCATTTCTAGCATGTTTGCCTACCGTAATATTAAAGTGCCCCTACAGAAACAGTGTCTTTTTAGCAGAGGCTGACTGGCAACAAAAAGCAGTCGGGGAATTTGCTGTATCTGCTGGCCTCTGTATCAAACCTCTCCCTTTCTGACTCTGCATCTTAATTTTCCGGTTGATCAGTAATTAGTTGTATTCAATCAGTACATAAGAGTGCAAAACATATCTATGCTGCAATTACTTTTAAACTCTACTATTCAGTGGCACTGGCTGGTCGTCACACACACCTGTCTCCATAGATGTCCCTGCAAAGACTTCCTTAAAATATTCCCCGTGTGACTAAGGTTCACCTGCAAAAAAAAATGCATAAAAGAGACATAATTTGGACTGTCTGACATGAGCGTCATATATTGTTGTATTCATTAAATTCATGAAGAATGGTCCAACCTTGACATAGGCAAATACATATCTGGTGTATTATGCATATATGCAAATATACAAATGCAATATGCAAAGAAACTATGCAAAAAAAGGAACTTCCAAATGGCCAGTCCGCGCCTGAAAGGCAGCTTTTGTGAGATTGTTTGTATAATTCTAATGTCTGTTGGAGTGTGAATTTCCTGTGGTCGTGGTTGTTAGGGTTAGGCAGGTCTGTGGCTTGTACGTTATCTCACCATCCAAGTGTAAAACACATGTGAATGGGGGTAACTTTCTTTTGCAAAGGGAGAATGAGAAAAGGGGGGCATTGCTCCCTTTTGGGCAGGCCAAAGGTCACCTCTTGATCGAGCCACTACATTCACTAGATTCAAGATTCAAGAGATTCATTTGTCACATGCATAATTGTATACGCACAACTCCAACAATATGCAAATAGCAACTGTAAGTAACATGATATCAATCAATATCAGGATATCAAATAATGACAAAGTATCATACAAACTATATGTAATAAAATATCAAAAATAATAATATAATATGATGTATAGCTATATACAGTGGAAAAAATGGCAAAATATCATAGAAATTATATGTAGATAATACACATTGGGTAAAAAATAAAGTAAAAAAGGTGGAAAGTTATAAACAATTTACCAGTGTGTAAACAGTGTGTAGAGGTGCTGAGCTGCAAAAAGATGCAGAGTGCAAAAAGTACAGGATGCGTGTTGTGTGGGGCTTTAAGTGTTTATGGACCGTATGGCCTTAGAGAAGAAGCTCCTTCTCAGCCTCTCAGGCCTAGCCATGATGCAGCGGAGACCCTTACCAGAGGGCAGCCACTGAAACAGTTAGTGGTTGGGATGGTGAATGTCCTTAGTGATCCGCCTGATGTAAATGTCCTGTAGGCAGGGCAGTGCTGTCCTGGTGATGTCCTGAGATGTCCTGAGAGCTGCAATCGCCCTACCAGGCAGTGATGTTCCCAGGGAGCACAGACTAAAAGTTATGTCTTAATTACTGTCCTCTCACAGCCTGGTAGAATAAAAGTTGTACGCTCATCCCTTTAGGGAGAATGTAGCTGTACCCAATGTTTCTGACACGCTATATTTGATAGGGTATCACAAACTGAGATTTAACTGCTGACCATCACAGGAGGTTATCTCAGAAATATACTGTAAGCATGTTACCTGAAGCCCCTGCCTTTCTAGAACCTGTAGGTGTGTGTCTTTGTACATGCTCACTTTTTCATATTATTTAGTGGGCAGATTATGAAAGCACTATACTGTAGGTACTGTAGCTAACATTGGTTTATGATTTTTACGCACAGCGGCAATGTCACTCCGATCACACGTTTCTCATTTCTGATTTTCAAATGGCCGCTCTTATCATAAAATATTAATGTTAAAAGTGACTGCACAGCTTCTCCACCTCACAGGGCTTCAAAGTAGCCATGTACTAAACTAATATATTTATATATTTATTATTTGAATCTCCTGTAGCACAAGGCCTATTTTGATACCTCTCTTGGTGCTATACAGTTTCCCATAGTGTAATGCTTCTGCTATTCTAGTTGGCCATGACTTTAACATTTAATATGGCTCCAGAAAAGCTACAGTATTTTACCTGGCATACCCTATGTGAAAATCAGTTACACTGAACTATTGTTGATTTTTTCCCCCTATCTCAATGTACAAGGAGGTCACTGGTTGACAATGTACACCCAAGTCACATACAACTCACCATGTGGTGCACTATTTAGGGCTAATCCATTTTGTTTTGTTCCTTGCAGTTTTATACCCTATGTAGATAAGACTACTGTATGCACCCAAAATGTAGTGTACACTTGCTGCCTGCTACTTTCACTCAAAATCCGTATTGTGCTTTTGTTTGACTTGAGTCTCTCAATAAGGCAGCAAAAAGCAGTCAAAAAGCAGTAGATGGTATTTACGTGTTATTTGATCTGTAAAACATCTGTAAATTGTCTTCAATAGGATTTGTGGTGACACTCCATCTTGTTTATAGTGTCCATTGTTTTCTCACTGGTTCCCTGGATAGTGTACTATATAGAATTAACTATGTAGTGAACAGTGGATGAGTGATTTTGGACAAAGCATACTGTGTGTCTCAACCCAGCACAAGCCAGAGCTTTAACCACAGAATGTCAGCAATAAAATCTGGGCAATGCAAGTTGCCTATGGAAGTTGTTGCAAGGTGACAATGTAATCCTCAATTATGTTTGGGTTAGTGTTAGGGTTATTCTGATTAAAAATTAAAGCTCAATAAATTGCATTTCATATTGTCATGGTTTTTTACCCTCTTTATTCAAAAGTCAATTAATTTTGCAAATGGAAATACATTTTGCAAATGGCAATTCAATGTGCCAGTGAAACAGTGCCCCCAGTCTACATTTACTTGTCAATATGTTCGTTTGGTGTCAAAGTTCAAATGGCAATTCAAAGTTCAAATGGCAATTCAAAGTTTAAATGGCAATTCATTTTGCAAATAGCAATTCATTTTGCAAATGGCACTGCAATCTGTCAGTCCTCTCATTTATGGGATGCCATTTAAGTCGATATTAAATAAATAAATATGCCTATGAAAAAAATCCTGAAATACATAAATGAGGCAATAAATATATACTGTACATAAATAGGTTTTTATTTCAAAATTACGTTTTTCAAAGGACTACTTTTATTTATTTCAGGGGAGTTTTATTTCATAATACCACTTTTAATTTATTTCAGACCACTTTTATTACATATTGGCACTTTTATTTATTTCAAGTCACTTTAATTAATTCATTAATTTCCATTCCTTACATTCAAATGAATGGGGTGTGGTTATCTCAGAATGTGAGCAATGCCCGTCCATGCCCCTACACAAGCAAAACACTGTACACTATTCACTTTGTGGCTTAGTTTAGTTAGTCTTCTAAGCATATAAAAATATTTCTTTGCAGCGAATCTCTTAATTACACTAATATTGTGCCAATAGAAACTACTGGCTGAAAATTATACGTATTTTTTTTTTTGTTTGTTTTGTTGCGATCTTATCCAGGTAGCCCATAGACTAAACCAGTGGTTGTCAAACTTTTTTGGAATTTGTAACATTACACTCTTTCCATTCCGTTCAAAGCTCCCGTACACCCGCTCCCCTTTACTGGACTACAATTTTTTTTTTAAATACAAGTATAGGAGAGAAAACCCTAAATGTAGCATTTGATCATATAAAAGGGTGTATTGAATGAATACAACTTGTAATGTCGCTATCATTCTTAAAAAATATTAATCAATTACCCCCTCTAGTTCCCTTAAAATACCCCTATTTGAGAAACACGGGATCAGACTATTGTCCAGCATAACCCTTATGTTAAATGTACCTAATAAACATTAATTTAAAGTTGTGCTTAACAGAATATATTGATGTAGGTGTCACATTGCTGTAGTCGTACAAATGGAAGCAGAAGAAAGCCTACTGTAATGCAGAATTAGCCATATTTTCTCAAAGAAAACCACCAATATTGTCAGTGTTCTAATTGGTCTGCACACCAACATACAGTGATAAGGGTTAAAGCGCAGGCAACACAATAAAATAAAATACATAAATACCATTTGTGACTTCTATAAAATGTATGTACTGTTTGTTACATATAGTTAATGCAAAAAAAGACATTTTATTTTATTTTGAATTTTAATTAAGAGATTATACTCTGTCCATCGGGCAGTGCATAAGACAAGCAGGAAGGTGCTTGCTCTCCTCCCCCAGATCATCCGCCTTCCCTCTGAGGAGGATCTGCCTCACCTGGGTGCAGGATTTGCACATTTGGGCCGGGTCAGCAGTGTTCAACCGGGTTGTTGGCAGCATTGATGGCTGCCACGTCCGTGTCAAGCCTCCATCTGTAGACGCAGCCTGTTACTCGAATAGGAAGCTGTTCTATTCAGTTCAGTTCCAGGCTGTCTGTGACCACACAGCTAAATGTTTAGACTTTTATTGGCTTCCCTGGGTCGGTGCATGACACGAGGGTATTGAAGAACAGCCCCATTTATTTGGGGAAATACCCTCCACCAGGCTTCTGCATCATTGGGCATGGTGGCTACCCCTGCCTTAAACAGCCAATCACCCTCATGACCCCATACAGACAGCCTCTCCACAACCATCTCCAGGCTTGTTACAAACAATCACCTGTCCAAAGCCAGATGTGTTGTAGAGAGAGCTTTTGGAATCCTGAAGACCAGGTGGAGGTCCATCTTCTTGAAGGCACTGGAAGTGGATGTGCTCTATGTGCCGTTCTGGTTAAAATACAAGTGGATCACAACAATGGAATGAAACTACATGCAGTAACATTAATGTATAGCAACCAGTATGTATATATAATATGCATCCACTTACTTATATATTTATACTTAAACTTAACTACTTAACTTACTTATAGTATTCCAGGCCTAAAAAATTATTCTCCCGGGACTAATTGACTAACTGACTAATTAAAACAAGGACAATCCCGGGGGAGCTCAAATATTATAAGACGACAATTTATCACGCATAAACAATAAAACGTAACGTTACGCCACAAAACATGAAACAGCAATGATTTATTAAAATGTTCCACTGTTACCGGTACCAGTAGCTAGCTAGCTAGCTAGCGTTCGCGTTATCGTTCACAGTAGTGAATCATTATAGACTGCTAAATTAACATTATTATAATTTTAGTATAGTGATACTGAAAAAACGAAATAAAATAAAACACTTTGTAGACGTGTATTACTTACATTTGTATATTTATTTATTTAATATTGACTTAAATGGCATTCCATAGATGAGAGGACTAACAGATTGCATTGTCATTTGAACATTGACACCAAAAAAGCGAATTGACAAGTACATGTACACTGGGGGCGCTGTTTCGCAGGCACATTAATGGCCATTTGCACCTTTAATTGCCATTTGCAAAATGAATTTCCATTTGAATAAAGAGACCAAAAAACCATGGCAATATGAAATGCAATTGATTGAGCTTTCATAAAAAAATTTAATCATGATATTTCAAACATAATTGAGGATTACATTGTCACTTTGCATATTGAATTGGCAATTGCAAAATGCATTTTCAAACTGCATGACCAAATTGCACATTGAATTTCCATTTGCAAAATGAATTACCATTTGAATAAAGAGGCCAAAAAACGAATACACAGGTATAATGGTCAAATTATTTATACTACATACTAATGCATACAATTTTGCCATTTTAGGATGCAATATTATACTACGCAAGTTTAGGATTCAATTTATGTGTTCATCCATTGAACATTACACAACCACAAAATGATTTGCCTTTTCAATTCATTTTAAAATATACATTTGTATCGTTAATTAAAAATGACATTAAAAAATTGAAAAACATAAATAAAACATAAATTTTAGTCTAATGGTGCTTTTTCTTTCTGTGTTTCTCCCTTTCCTTCATGCGTTCCTTGTGCGTGTCTTCCTCTGAAGCAGAAGAGTATGCTGTTGAAGGTAAGACCTTTACGCTTTTCTTCCTGCCCCTCTGATGGCTTCCCCTCATGCTGGGGTCTTTTTTGAATGCTGGGGATGGCTGCTTCTTTTACGCTATGTGCTCTCCCTCTGGGGAGGGGCATTGTCAGTTTGGACTGCGGTTTTACGTGACTTCCAGAGGGGCCTAAATTATGGTGCTTTTATAAATAAAAAAAAGACTGTACTATATTATAAATTGGCAACTAAAGACTAGTATTTATTGGATGATTTACCTTGTTTTGATTTTGATTGATTGATGTTCATGATTATTAATTTAGATTCTGTCAATTTAGCTATTTGTACTTGACTAATATCGAGATATACCTAGGTCAGTTTATTTTTTGTCTTAAAGAAAGAGAAGGTCTGTTGAGGCCCTTGGGGGCCTCATTGCACTCAAAGCTGTCTCTGGGTACAGACCGCGTTGGATTAGCATTAGCGTTTCTGTTTTCTGGCTCTTGCTTGCTCTGCAGTGTTGCAAAACAAGAAGACCCATTTATATCAGTTGGTCACTTTGTCTGTGGTTTGGACATGCCTATTGAAATCAACCCTGGCAGTGATTAGGGAACTTTTAAGACTGTAACGCACATGGGATATCTATCCCACCAACTGCACAGCACCACAGTGGTAAAGGAATGACATCTAGAAAAGGTGGAAAAGTGTGCTAGTGAAGTGGACGTGCTTGTTTGTGTGTTTTGCCCTTTTATTTCCTCCTTCTTGAAATTCAGGTTGAACAGCTATCATAGTCCCTGAGCCAACAAAACAATCACAATCACACCATACCCCCGCACTCAAGTATCCTGTTCTGCCAAAGCACAAAGCAAAACACCCGTATGCCACAATGATTTCTTCAAAAAAAGCCTGAGTTATTGGACTTCTGGAATACTGTACCCTATCTTCTAGCACTGCCAGCAAGCCTTGTGAATTCAATTTGAATTGTGACCCAGGAATATTACATTGGCCAGTTGAGCTCGGTTACCACATACTGTTTGCGCTCGACATTCTCCTGTCTCGTTTGAATGTGATGATCACATGCTTCCTGTGATCTGTGTGTGTGTGTGTGTGTGTGTGTGTGTTTTGTGTGTGTGTGTGTGGGTTGGTTACATGTTGCACTACTAAGGCACTACTGAAACCCTTGATGGGGAAAATGTCAGGGTGACAGTGGGTGGGATAGCAAAGGACTGTGGCGTTCCCACAAATCCTCTGCCCTCATGTAGTTGAAGTAGAGCGAGGGATGGGTTTGTGTGAGAGAGAGGGCATTATTGTCTGTGTATGGGGGGGGGGGGAGAGAGAGATGTAGCAGGATAAATTGAGCGATGCTGTGTCATTAAAGGTGATTGGTTTCCTGCCTCATACCAAAGGGAACACAGAAAGATCCTAGAGGGGCGCTCGAGGTGTGTGGTGGTAGCACCAACCGGCAGAAGTCAGAGCAGGAAATATACTGTGCAGTGGTTCACAGTGCACTTGAAGTGCTTGAGTATTCATAACCATGTTGAGCGGCCTCACTTTTCATTCAACTCTACACCTACATTTTTCAAACTGATTTGGACCGTGTAGACATTTTTACATGAGGCAGGGTGTAAGGTTGAGTTCCTTTTTATTCTGACAGCTCCTAGTAATTTGAAAGGGTAAGGTTGTGATTGTGCAGAAGATCTACGCGCGTCTCAGATACACATTAACACTAATAGGCAGGGCTGTGTTCCCTGGGGTTTTTAAAAGATTCCGGAGCTTTTGCGTGAAGTACTAAAGTTTATTTATATTGGGTTTACGAATTGTTGTTAGTTATTTATTGTTATTGCCTTGCTTAACTCACACAATAGTATTTAGCAGGACCCAACTAGAACATTTAATTTGCATTCTCCAAAGTACTAGAAATGTAATAAATAGGAGTCTTGTTAGAGCATTACATATCGACAGGACACTTTATAGGAGATCTATTTAATGGCTCATTGTCTGTGATACTACAAAACGGCAGTGGTAGTGTTCTGGTTTCCATGCTATTTATAGGGTTTTCCCCATGACCGTATTTGGTCTAATTAGTGTCGACGACCGTGCGTTCAAAGGTCGGTTGAGATTGATGATGTAGGGGGACCTTGAACGCCCCAGAGAGGGAGGTGCCCCCCGCAAGGCCCACGCCGGCAGACAGCGGGGCCACGATTGATGATCTGCCCAGGACACTGACCTGTTTTCACTGCCAAGCCAGCCGCGCCCCTGCTGCCCTCCCCACAGTGATGGCCAGACATTCTCCCTGGAGCAAATGCAACGTTGGTGGCTTTCTGGCTTATGTTTAGTTTCATTAGGCACTGTAAGCACAGACACCTCCTTGGCCTTGCAATGACACCTATAGGGGCTAATGAGGAGGTGACGCCACTGGGTTGCTAGAAGAGGGGAGAGGCCACAGTCTTTTTTGTTTTTTTGCACACATGCTGGGCAGTCACATGCTGTACATCAACCATGCAATGCAATATAATGTCGCTAGACCATGACCGTGGCCATGAACACGTCCGGGAGAAAAACAGGCCACATCACTGGACAGGAACAAACACCCTCCTAGCCCTGGCTGGTCTTGGTGGCCTCTGTGACTGTCTGATAGACTTAGTGGATCGGCACTTTGTTTGTTTGAAGGATGCTCTCAGCTGCCCACACTGATCTTAATCAATCTGATCAAGGCTAATGATATTTTATTTCTAGGCCACACAAATACCAACTTAATCTGACCCTGGGGTAAGGGCAGGGTCGAACTTTCCTCACACGGGTAAAATGGGAGCTTGATGGTGGCTGGAGATATAGGATTATATATTGAGTGGGTCCTGTATTTATAGGAGATTACTTTGGCTCATCCAAACCAGATTATGGATTTGGTTCTTATTTGTTCGGAAAAAAAAAGAAGGAAAAGAAAAAAATTACTCAATAGAATTCCATTGTTTCAAAAGATGTTATGGGAATAAAGCGAATATTAAATGTACTGTACTGATGTCATTGTGGTATTAACCTAGATATAATTTTTTTTTGAATGTTCTGGGAATAAACATTTGTTGTAGTAGTTGTAGCAATTTATCTTAACAACTATCGTTGTTAAATCCTTTTTTTATTTTGAATTGTTTTTAACTTGCCCAGAAATTGTAGATTTCAATAGCAATTCGGAATGATAGGACATATATTTATATAAAACTGCAGCATAACAAGCTTTTTTGTTGATTCTCCCCGATCAATAGAACTTAACTGCCTTTTTTCATTGAACGCACGAGTGATTTTGCTGTGTTCAAACAAAACGATTAATTGTGCAAGATTGCAAGGTAGCCTTTCATTCAGAATCACTTGAAAAGAATATGTTTTTGAACAAACAAACGCAGTCGTACGCCGTAGCCTCTTTGCAGGGAAGAATACGGAAAGAGGGAGAAGAACGGAGGCTGAATGAGGCGTTTTTCTATAAGCTTTGAAGTCATATAAGAGCCCTCACAGACGGTGGTGCGCCTTGATTCCTCCAGCCGCTCAGCCTTGACCAGATGTTGTCGTGAGATTAGAACTCCTCAGGTCCTGGTGGAGTGAACTCCAGCCATGCCTATTCACACAAAACATTAACTTTCTCCAACACAGCTAGCGTTCTCTCTCTCTCTCTCTCTCTCTCTCTCTCTCTCTCTCTCTCTCTCTCTCGCTCTCGCTTCTTGGTGATAACACAGTCAAAATAGATGATGTGGGCGTCCATTTGTGATTGGCTCTTGCTTGAAGATGCGGTGTATAAGCAGAGTGTTTATGCATGCCACTGTTATCAACAGAACACGTCTATGCTCGATGGTTTGCTTGCTCCTTTAGTTGGTCGTTTTTCCCTCCATCTACCGTAGGGCTGCACAACACTTTGCACACTAGCTTTCTCAATCTTCCTTCATGCTGCTACTACTGTAGCCTTCTGTCGATTTTCTGTGAATCTTCTCACTTCTGGCATTTACACCCTTCTCCTGCCACCCCTACTTAAATAAACTCACATATTGGAGCTCAGAGGTTTATGGACCACATTTTTTCATTGCAGTGATTGGATGGTACAGCACAGTGTAGTATCATACATCTATTATAATTAGTTCCCAGTCTCACCAGCGGGGAGGATAAATTTGATTGGAATCCTCCAAACAGCTCAAAGGGCTTTAATCATTCACACATTTCTCTGGAATACTGTACTTGGAAAACCCCAGTCAGAGCCTTGATACCCAATGGCTCTGTGCACCTAGATGACATTTGTTCAATTAGTATCCAGTGTATGCAAATACAAACATTGGAGTATCGAATATAATAATTACCAGCCCACTCTACACTGTCATGGGTAATTGATATGAAGCCAAGTCCTGTTTGGAAAGGGACAATTCCAAAAGAGACATCAGGAAGTTTGTGATCGCCTCTTTGTGGCAAGAGTCAAGCCAGACCCAGGAAAGTTTTAAATTGTCATGGATTTATCTTGGGTCACCCAAAACTACAGTGCACAACTATGTACCTTTAGTGTTTACGTGCGTGCCTCTGTTTAAAGGGCCAGTGTGTAGTTTTTAGTGACATCTAGTGGTGATTGTTGCGAATTGCAAACAGCCAGTCACTCACG
>JAOEHI010002127.1:0-11967 GCA_025447815.1 Percopsis transmontana
TGTCTATCTCTCTCTCTCTTTGTCTGTCTATCTCTCTCTCTCTCTCTCTGTCTATCTCTCTCTCTCTCTCTCTCTCTCTCTCTCTCTCTCTCTGTCGGTTCATTCGGTTCTCCCTAAACTGGGCACTGGATCTGTCTCTCAGAAGGGGAGGGGACGGAGGGGGGGCTGGTTTTAGGGTTGCTGTGGGTTACTGTTACCGAGCGCAATTTGAATGGCTGCCCATTCTGTAGAATGCTGCCGTGTGTGTGTGCGTGCCTGTGTGTGCGTGTGTGTGTGTGTGTGTGTGTGTGTGTTTGTATTGCAGCAGCTCTTTTGTAGAAGTTTTTCACATATAAATTGGTTATATTGAATGTGTGTTTCTGTGCATGCAAGAGTTTGTGTGTGTGTGTGTGTGTGTGATCATGGTTTGTCCAATCCATTCAATTCTGACACACAGCACGAAGCAGTTGGGCTGGTTAAAGTGAACTTTCCATGTATCGGATGCCTTCCATCCTGCCGTTAGCAGCTCTGCTATGTCAGATCTCTCAGAGGTGTGTGTAATGCCCGGTCTAAAAAGAGACTGCAACCTCGCCATTCTGCAAAGCGCTCACTCTCAACCCCTTCTTGTGTGTAAAAAAAAGAGAATTGTTTCCTCTAATGTCCCCCGGTAGCTTTTGTCCCACAACAGACAAGCCCTTCTGTTGTGCTGTGTTGCCATGTCGACACAGGAACGGACATATGTCAGCATTGTTTTCAATCCGCTGTCCCTCTCGCTGCGTTATTTCTGTCTTTGTCCTGCGTGTGTGTGTGTGTGTGTGTGTGTGCGTGCGTGTAACTTTGTAGGTGCGCGCATGTCCCTTCAATGCATGTACACTCGCACTCCTGCCAACTGTCATTTCCATAGTTAGGTGTGTGTGCGCGCGTGCACTTGTGTGTGTGTGTGTGAGACGACAACCAGTCATCTGGATGCGTTTTAAGCGCTGATGTCATTGTCGGCCGTGGCTCTCGGCTAAAACGGAGCGCTGATGCGCTGGTTCACTAGTGAACCCCTGGATGCCACGGCACACGGCATGTATGGCGCCTATAGAGAACCCACAGACACTTACAGCAATCGTTCATTCCCCTTCATTTTTGCCCTATTTGTTCCTGCTTTGTGTCGAGTGCTGCAGTATTTACAGCCCGGTGATTGCTGACACCTATCTGTAGGTCTGCCCGTTCGGATCGCATTATCGGATCGCATTATTGTGCACAAATAACACGGCAGCGTGCTGTTTTGGTGACAACTGCCTCCTGGGGACCTCCTGTCAGAGAGCTGCAACACTAGATAACATCGCTGGGTAAGATCTATGATATTGCCCGTCCGTTCCACTCTGGGCCTTTCACTTATTGTCGCTTTTATTTATCTGTATGATTATTAATCCCTCTTCCTCGCCGCCCAACCCCCTTTACGCTGCTGCTCCAAGAGGCCTGTGTGTCTGGAAGAGAGAAAGACGAGGCCTGTTGGGATTAAGGTGATTTATCACTGGTGGATGTGGCGGTGGTGCGTGGCAAGGGGGTCGTCGGTTTACTGCACGGGCTGTAAGTCCTGGGGGAAGCTCTGCGTGCGCGTGTGTGCTATTTCACTGCCAATAGCTACCAGTAGCCCTGCTAGCTTGCTAGCTACCTACCTCCACTTATACACCCCCACATCTCTGCTGCCTGGTGGGATTAGCAACTCTTACATCCATAACAGCCAGCGTCAGTGGAGTTAACAAACAGGAGTGCATCATTGTGTTTTTGTGGAGAGAGAGAGAGAGAGAGATGGCTCACCTGTGTGTTTAGACATCATGGTCTGCGTGCCCACACACAGTGGCAGGTTTGTGTGCACGCGCACACACACACACACACACACACACACACACGCGCACATGCATGTACTGCAACATACATCCGCAAACATAGCCACATCCACACACATTCGCAGATGCAAGCGTGCATGCATACGCATCCATCCTACGCACGCCTTCTTCAAAGCCGCAGTTCGTCTATCTTCTCAGGTTGTTATCCTCCTGTGGTACCAGTGGTTCTCCCAGCAGACCTGGGTGGACTACATTTGGCATCGGTGCAGAGCAGTGGGTTTGCTTGTCGTGGGAAATGCTGAGCCGCCATTAAAACTGGCCCAGAACTTCTGCCCTAATTCACTTCTGCCCTCTTTTCTTACCTGTGGCATTATAAATGCTTATTATAAACATTATAAACTTATTTCCTCAGCTGTTAGGCTACTCGGTAGAATGTTTAGATAAACTAGATTTGTAAGTCGGCACTTTCAGAGACTTTATCGTGTTACAAATTGCTGTGTTAATCTTTTATATGAAAATATACTGTCTGTATCTAATGTGCGTTAGTTGGTATGCGCAAATTGCGCTCTGGGAAATGACTAAAAATCACAGTAAACCATATCCACAGAACAATGAGGTCATGAAGGGATCAATTAAGGGTGAGCCTTGTGCAAAAACCACTTGTACATTTAATGGACTAATGCGTCATTAGGCTATGCTGAATACTGAATACTCTCAATACATTTTCACAGTGCATAACTTTATATTATTCCCTAGGTAGGCCATTTGACTGTTTTACTCTGCTATTGGCATCATAATAGGATTCTACATTTATTTGACCACGGTGTTTAAATTAAATGCTTTGATTTACTGACCTCTGTAAGAAGCACTTCAATCTCGGAACTCGCAAAGCTTCTCATTTAAGTGAATGTGGACCAATGTGTGTTTTATGGAATTTGGTCAGGATATTGCCAAACTTATGCTAAATGGCTGTTCAATATACATACCAACATACTGTATATACTCAGGTAATATATAGAATGTGATTTTAAGTTGTCCATTTCAAGGACCTGTTATTTTCAGGTTTGCTTGTTCCCATGCTTCTTGACAAGACTGAACATCCATTTTCTGAATCATCAGGGCTTAATTCCAAACTGCTGTTGATCGTACTTCATTTAAAACACATGGAACAGCGAACCAATGACCTGCCCATTATTCTGTATTATTCCTAGTCCTTTTGGAGTAGCTAGCTAGAGTACAATTCCCAGGTTAATGAGTGCCAGGTGTGTAGACTGAAGGAATATACTGGTGTCATCAGCTTCTCTGACTTGAAACTCTGGGACTCAAATACTGAATCTGAATTTCAGTAAAAACTCAAAAGGGAAAGCAGCATTATTCAGCATTCAGAGTCCATGTGAGAGGTCAGTCCTGTTGCATTCCTTGCCATCTAAACACATTAAGCTATTTGGGTGTGGTAGATTTGGATGTTAGGTCAAGTATCCATAGGAGTATGCTGCTGCAACTTCTACAAAAATAGCCGGTTTTTAAGATCATTAAAATAAAATTGAAATCCTTGTTGATAGGTTAATCATTAATCTTGACTGCAGTTTATCTACAAGAGAAATTATAACATATAAAGATATATTAATGTCCACATTAGGGTTATCACAGATCTCAAAGCTGAATCAGGCCAATTATATTATTTTAGCGGGAGGATTTTGGTATCTCTATGAACGTTTTAATGAGCATACTCGCTCTGCATGCAAATGCTACCAGGACGACAGATGGAGAGTGTTCTGCAATTCTGCTCACAAAAGACCTCTTGGACATCGACATTAGTTATTTAAAAGGATTATGGTTATTTGCGTAAAAACTAGTTGTTCTCTGGAAAGCAGAGAGAAAGCTGCCTCATTCCTATATTAACACCACACCATATTTTGCTTACTTATTTCTCCGGGTTTCCATCCAGGTACTGGATGCTGGTACTCTTAAGTGTGCTCAACATCCCCGTCTTTTTCCGTTGTTGTACAGGCAAATTTCTAATCGACACGCCTCTATCCTCATCAGTGGTCCACCCGGGTTTCACATCTTAGGCTAATAAAGCTAATGTGTGTTATTTCATTGTCATTACTTTGCTCTGTGGATATGCATGGGCGCAGAACATCTATGCTCGGTGAGCCTTCAGTTGTTCCGTGAAAAGCATTTACATTCGACTGTCGGTGTCTCTGGGAGATGCCAGTTATACAACATATGCTGCATTAATGTCCCGATCATGAGATCTAGAACATCTACAGTGCTGTATATTCCTTCTTAAGGTCAGGGTAATTATTACTGGCTGGTCAAGGGAGATGTCCTTGGGATTGTATTTCTGATGTCACATAAGGAAGGCTTGGAGTTAGCGCATCAGAGGAAATATGTTATGTTTACTTCAATGGAAAGGGAACCACATTAACAAGGAACAACATTAACATAAAGTAGAAATTCATCTTTACGTTTCAGCTTTTTAGGCAGAATACTGTATATACTATAAAATCGAAATGTCTTTTTTTGTGGAAGTTTAATGCGCAGTTGTCATTGTTTAGCTGCTATAACCTTCTGACATGACCTCCTCCTCCATCATGAAGATGGAGGAGGAGCACTTGATTACACTTTTCTCACTGTCAGTTGACAGGCCAGCTGTTTGGTCAGTCTGTGAAAATCAATCTGACATGTTGTTACCTCCATATCATGAAGCCTAATGTCTGTAAAGACTGTGGGGTCGATTATGGAGGCAGTATAATTTTAGCTGCACAATGGCACGATGAGAAGAAATGCATTTAGAGGACAGAAGCATCACTAAAACACACAGACAGAATTAACTCAGGCTGTGAAAATGGCGCTGAATCCGATAAGTGGTATTTGGTGGCTGAAGGTGGCTCTCGAATCCCTTTCAGTCGCTAGGAGTTATCTAATGACTTGTCTGGGGCAAATGTTAGTGCTCTTCAGATTTCTGTGTTAATGAGGAGTTTTATGGAAATCTATTTGACAAACCTAACCCACCGGATGGTTACTCTTCAGAGCAGCCTTCAAATGTGCGACTCCCAACTTCCCCTTAACTCCTCTCCTGGCGCTGACTGCATTCACTTTTCTAATGAGTCTAAAGTTTAGAGGAAATTACCCCCCACTAGAATTCATGCTTCAAATGGAACAACTCATGTTCCTGTAATGAATGAAGTTGAAAGCAGAACGCGTGCATGACGGTGTTAATTACTTGACTATAATGTATATTAGTGAGGAGAGGTATTAGTCTCGACGTCATGGTTAAAAAAAAGAAGAAAAATGCAATTATTATTAAGTGCAAATTTGTTTCCCAGCTATACATTAGATCTGAATGCGTAATGTTCTCACTTACATGTTTTATAGGCAGTATGTGGCCTTACCACTGCTTTGTAAAGCTCACACACGGCTGTGGCCTTGCTATACGTTATTATGTAGACGAGTGGCCTCCATCTCCTCAGCCAATCACCAGCTCCCAGTCGGTCTGGAGACACGCAAAGGGCTTTATTTGACCTTCGAACGCCGTCTGGTAACACCGTTGGCTGAGCTGTGAAAAACCAGATCCCAGCTGTGTTTGTGATGCCTCGGGGTCGGCCACAGTGTGTGAGCAGCTCTCGGGCGAGTGGCTACTGTACGCTCTGCCCCCTCCGTCTCACCGACTGCCCCTACTCACAGCTGATCCGATGCCAACAGCTCTCACGCACTCGGCGGCAGATGGCCGACGGAGGACTGCGCTCCGTAATCAGTGACATTGCACATATTCTGGCACTGTTAGGTACAAATGACAAGCGACGATTTGAAATGCAGGATGTGGGAGGTGGAGGGGGAGTGGGTAGCTTAGGGCAGAGAGAGAGAGAGAGAGAGAGAGAGAGAGAGAGAGAGAGAGAGAGAGAGAGAGAGAGAGAGAGAGAGAGAGAGAGAGCACATTGCAGTGAGTAGGAGACAAAAACGTGGCTCGCGAGCCACCTTGCCAAGCGAACGCCCGTTCTCCTGCATAAAAGTTGTTTGAAGGAGAATGCTTAATATTCCAATATTCCCCTAATGGATAGTGCACCGCGTGGAAAGACCACAGTGAACAATAATTAAACGGCCCATTAATTTGATGAAAGGAGTCATTACCTGGGTAAGGCTTCCCCACCTAACACTACATACACCAAGATCCTCCATTACTCTTTAGAGGGCCTTTATTTTATATATGCCAACGAGTTGACCACTGGGTCTATTTCACACTTTCCTCTTCCCTATTATGTGGCACCAAGACCCTGGTACTGTATGTGAGAGCCATTCCTAACTGTATCGTTATTGGTAGTAATAAAAGAGATAAATTGAGCGGTTATAGCGGTCAGAGAGATGGGTCTGTATTGCAGCTGCGGGGAATGGGAAAACCCTGTTGCAGAAACGGCACTAAGGAAGCTGATTGGCTGAGCGTAGCCCCAGAGAATGATATGTAATGGGCCGAGAGATGAAAGACGTGTGCGTGTGTGTGTGTGTGTGTGTGTGTGTGTGTGTGTGTGTGTGATATTACTGAGGGGGGCTTCTGCTCCACCCTGAATTTTGTCAGCAATTACCGTGATGGGCGTCCGTACCTCTGCTGGGGCAAAGCCAGCGATGGAATATTTTTTTCTCTGTTTACGTCTCATTTCTGGAGGTGGCACTTTTTTATGTGATTTCTATTTCTAGCTCCCAGGGGCCCCGGCAAGGCAAGGCAGGGGCCCCCTTACATGTGCTGGAGTGATGTGTACAAACAGCACTGGGGCTTGAGCTGAGACCTCTCTGGGCTCACCTGTTCACTTTGAGTTTCTGCAGGTTCTCCAGAAATGAGCGTGTTTTTCCCCCCCAAACAAAAAGTACACCATCTGTGTATTAGTGGGAGTGATTAGTCACACCTCCAGTCAGAGAGGTTTTCATCACTGAAAATACCTTCATGGAATATTCGGTTGGCATGACACCCTGCACACTGTTTATCTATTGATCTATGTATGGATTTATTTATAGTTTGTTCCTTTGGCATGTCTGATGTGTCTATATAGTGTATACAACGCTATAAAAGTCAAATGGGTTCGTTAAAATGTGTACCAGTAGTCTCTCCACTCACTATTAAAATGAACCTGACACTTTAACTCTCCCATGCTTATCTTCTTCAGCTCCTCATTGGAGACCGACTAGGGCCGATAGTAATGGCCCTAGTCGGTGGGGACATGGTGGGTAAGTCAAGATGATAATGGAGAATTTCGGGGTGCAGGCACTGCCAAATTTAATTTCCCCACCGCACAGCACAGCAGAGGCATGGCTTCACCTCAGAAAATGTGGGCCATAGCTGCAGTCCTGCAACAAAACGTTCTCTCGCATACTTCCGAGTGCAACCATTTAGGAGCTGACAAATAGATTGGGTTCTCGGATCGGTGGTTCTGCAAAGGTTCTACTCTTGTGTCAAACGGCAGCCACCAGCCTGCAGGAGCCAATGGGTTGTGGGTGGGTGGGTGAGTGAGGGGTGCGGGGGGGGGGGGCTTTTAAGGTGTTTTAAGGTGTTGGCGAGGGGTCACTAACTTTTGGAGGGAAATTGCTTTTGGAGAAAAAAGGTTACAGAATGATTTGTTCTTTAACAGAGCCGGTGGCTATACGCACTCTGAAAACAACACTGGGAGCTTGATAGTTTATACCCCCGTTTATACAACAGCGTCGCTCTTGTGAATCCCCTATCCACCTCCTTTCATTCCGTACTTGACACTGCCTTGGAATTTTGGCTTTAAATCTCCTCGCTGTAGGTGTTTATATTGGGCTAGCATAGCGGCCGCAGTTCTGTGAACAGAGACGGAGAGCAGATTATCATGACAGTAAACCTATACAGAAGAACCTGTTCCCGTTCCCCATCTATTCAGTAGAATTCATCATGCTCATCGCGTTGCCTTAATAGGGTGCTATCTGTTCTAGTCTTAACAAGACAGACCTTTGCAAAGATAATTGTAAAGGTGCAGCAGAGACAATTCCAGAGAATGCAATGACATTCATCTCAACGTTGTTTATTATTTATCCATACCTGCTAGCTTGGGGCGGCATAGTCTAGTGGTCTGGGTGTTGGATTCCCAGCCAGAAGGTCATGGGTTCAAGCCCCAGAGTTGGCCTACCTGTAAGCATCCTTGAGCAAGATGCCTAAAGCCCCTACCTGCTCAATGTAATAGCAGCATGTCATTGTAAGTCACTTTGGATAAAAGTGTCTGCTAAAATCACCCAGCTGGAATAATGTGAAACCCATAAACTGTGCATTATTTTACAAAGTGTTTGATTTGTTATTTGCATAGGTAAGTCCTACAGGGATTACTTGTCCCTTCGTTTTGTATTTTGTCATCATTTGTATTTAAACTCTTTAATGTATTGTGAGGATAATGTCTACCTACGAGCTGAGCATTAAGTGCAGTGTCATGCAGGCCTCTTGGTGTGCGTGTGTGCGTGTGCGTGCGTGCGTGTGCGTGCGTGTGTGTGTGTGTGCGCGCGTCAGCGTCAAAGGGAGCAGCTGGCAACACACAGCCCAGATAACCTCCTCGTGTTTGCTGTAGTTAGTCAGTCAGCTCTGACTGCTGTGAGTCTGCCTGACAACGCCGCCAACTGCTGACCGTCCACCGGCGGGGCGTGCCGTCGGGCCAGCTGGCGCCCGCAAGGATGGAGAGGCAGACTGGGCGAGCCTGCGGCGGCAGCGGCAGGTGGACGCCGACGCCACCAGGTGCCACGGCGATGCCCGCCGGCACAGACGGGACCTGCTCTGAGAGGCGCGGGGGGGGTGAGGAGGGAAAAGATGGGAATGCGAGAGGGAGTCGTCTCCGTGTGTGTGTGTGTCCGTGTGTGCCAGCCCTGACAAATTGGATTAAGCCCCCGGAGGATAGGGAGGGCCGTGCCAGGGTGAGTCTGACATATGAGGGGGATGGACTGAGGGCGGGGGAGGGAGAGGGGGAGGGAGAGGGGGAGGGGACGGTGGGGAGCAGATGTGTGTGTGTGTGTCATCACAGCCATGGCATCGCGGGGGAGGTGAGGAATATTACCTGTGGTGAGGGAGGATCACACACTAATACACACACACACACACACACACACACACACACACACACACACTTGCACAGTAGCTGCAAAGAATTATAATTTATAGTAACTCTATGGGAGAAGCCAAAGATGGTGGTTAGATGCACATGTGCCTCCCCTCCCCCCAAAGAGCCAATCGTATGCTTTATAACGCCCGATCGGGAAACCTATTAAGCCAATCAGCTTGGTGATTCTATACATGCAGGTTTTATGTCCATTGGAAGTGCAGTTATGGCTCTCTCCCCATTCATTTACATAGGGTCTTGTTAAATAACTGCCCGCGGGCGTTACCCAGATGACTGCCGAGTGGCCAGACTTGTCTATAAGGACTTTTGTATTAGTAGCTATTAGTACTGGTCTTGGTCTTCTGGCTGATATGAGTGTCTCTGTACTGGATGGTACAGAGGCAGGAAATATACTGGCACGGCAGAAAGGCACTTTATGAGTTATGAGTGCATTAGGCGTTACTATGGTAACCGACTCTGCTGTCTGTACACAGCTAGGCCTAAAGTGATGCAACTCGACCTACAGTAGAAGAAAAGCAAAACAAAGTGACGGTTTTTAAAAACATACAGAGTGGCTGTCGTTTTGCCAAGCTAGACTATGCAGCTTTGTAATGCCTTTGTGTGTGTAGCTTTGCCCTTCACTTAAAAGGCCCTAAAGCTGCATGTTGTTGACAGTAGGAATATTTTTCATGCTGAAGTTGTGCCGTGTCATAAACCTAATTTATTTTGTAAAAAGGTGTCTATGAAGTCATGTATTATCTGCTGATGCATTTGTGCTGTTAAAAAGCCCACAGACGGCAGAGCAATGTCAGATAAGCTACTGTACCGTGTCCTTTCCGGCGGAACGGCCCTTGCGGTGATCTGCTGTATGCTATGGCTGTTCAGCACCTTAACAGACATAAAGCTGGTGAATGCATTACATACTGTACAAATATGCCAAATATGCTCGTCAGGACAGCAAAGACATAATTGAACTTGGAACTTGGTATTATGCGAAGAAGGGTCAATGCGCTCCGGTCGGTGAAATGCTGTAAATTGGATCTTATGAGATTCACATAGAGGGAACAGTACCCTGCAATTCTCAGGAGGTTTAAAGCATTGTCGCACTTAAGTTTCAAATCAGATTCGCTGCAGAGTGATGAGGTGTTTAGAAAGCACTAATAGATAATGTTCTTAGCTCCCTGTTTAATTCTGTTACAGTTCTCAGGTCAAATGGTTTGGTTTCTTCATTCTAGTCTGGTGGAATGAACTTCCTGCAGCAGTCAGAACAGCCGATCTTCCGCAAGAGACTTGCCACCTCTTCAAAATCCACCTCGGTACCTCGGCCACCGATCTTTCTACCTCATAGCACCAATCCCACAGAAATCCTCTAAAATCCTCAAGCCTTGTTCTATCCTTTTTCCTCCTTTAAAAAAATACAATTGTATTTTGTATATTTTTCCCTTTTTACTCTGTTAGATCAGCTCTTAGAATATTAAGCACTTTGCCAGAATTTAGGCTGCTAGCAATTAATGACTGTTTTGAGGAGTGAATGATAACTTTCGAGTGAGTGATAACTTTCGAGTAATGTACTAAAAATGCATAAGTGAAGTAACCTTATGACATGATGCTGTTCATATTTTAGGAGAATGTTATTTGCTTGTAAAAACTGGTGGTTAACCAGTTCAAATGTACTAATTGTGAGTCGCTTTGGATAAAAACGTCTGCCAAATGCTGTAAATGGAAATGTAAATGTCCGGAGCACTTAGAGATTTGTCATATAACTTCACCTGGTCGTCACATGACCAAAATATAACATAGCGACAGCTTTAACATTGAACCCACTCCCTGCAAATGCAGTTGGCAATTATGATAAATAAAGCAGCCATAAAAATAATTTATGAATTAAAAATAACAACTATGAATTAGTTGGTTTAGTTGAGAAAGTTAAGCGACATACAAAATATACACACAAGTCTGTGCGGCTGGCTGCCTTGTTTGCTGAAAAAGACTTGTCCCATTATCGCCTTTCATATTATTGATTAGGTCAGTACGGCAATGACAAGCTCCAAGGGTGCACGCGCTGAGGACGGAACTGTAACTTAACTCGGACGGCCTGCAAACAGATTCCGCCATGTAGCGATGTTTTCAGTAAGACGATCGTAGGTGTTACTTTGATAGCCATTCATCACTACCTCAGCGGCTTTAATCGAATTGAACTGCTTATTGATTTCGTTTGCTGCTTACAGGGCTCAGGGAGGACAGGGTGGAAAGTTAGCATCCCTTCGACCCTCGTCGAGCCCACCTGACCTGTTTGACACCCAGGGGCGTCAGCTGCACTATTAAACATCGTAGCTAAATGATAGTCTGTGTGTGTGTGTGTGTGGCGGACAGTGACTCTCGACACCGGGCCGTCAGTGTTACCACAAGTAAAATAACTTGCCGTATGCGCTCAGAACCGGTGCGCAATGAACACATTAACGGTACATATTACTAAAGCTAACCTTACACGCACATACTGTACGCGCCCGTTGTGCAAAGGGCCTAAGCTGGTACCTGCGGGGGTGAGGTCACGTCACGTCACGTCTCGTGAACTTTAAACAAAATGTAGCAATATTATTCGCAGACCCGCGAGACAGGCTGCGTCATGAAAATTATTGCATATTCCTACAGAACATATTTGTGTTGTGTTGTGTTGTTATTGTTGTTGTTGAACTGCACCTAAACTTTGTGTTGCATACATTTAAAATGACGTTCGGGGCTACAGTCAAAACATTCGGGGCTGAAGCCCCCGGAAAAATGACCCAGCGACACCGATGCTCGACACCCCTGCCAGGTGACCTCTCACCTGAGGTTGTGACGGCCTCACAGAGGCGTTAAAAATGTTGAGGGTGTAGCCATGCCTGGCTTAAACCCCGACAGAGTCCCATAGCACCGTCATAATGGGCAGATGTCTGATTGATACAGAGGGAGATGCTCTGATGCGTCTAGACCAGTGGTTCCTAACCTGGGTTCGATCGAACCCCAGGGGTTCGGTGAGTCAGTCTTAGGGGTTCGGCGGAGGATAAGACACACCCGAC
>JAOEHI010002128.1:0-40252 GCA_025447815.1 Percopsis transmontana
GCCACTTCCAAAACATATCACAGATAGCTCTGCACATGTAGTGGTGGGGGGGGGGTTGGGGGGGGTGGGGGGGCGGGGGGGGGGGGGGGGGCGGGCGGGGAGTTGGTGTGGGGGGGGGGGGGGGGGCGGGTGGGTGTGTGTGTGCATGTGTGTATGCTGTGTGCATGCCAACTCACAATGTGGCTTTCCTTTTTCCAGTGGTTGGATAGCTGCTCTGACTGGTTTGAACACCAGTATTCCAGTGGGCATCATAATGTTGCTGATCGCAGCGCTGTTCACTGCTCTGTCTGTGGGCTCACTAATCATGTTTAAAAAGGTAACGCGCTCCAGCAACTCCACGTCACTCTGTTTCACTGCGGTAGACTCTCCTGTGTGAAGCATTAGCTTGTTGTTAGCATCGCCTTAGTTGCATGTTGGTCAATGTGATTCAATGAAATGGCAGACACGTCGAAGACGTGACATATGCAGTTCGAATAACTGCTAGTAAAGTAAAAGAGATAAAACTGAATGGAAAGGTTCCTAATGCTGTCCTCTGTTTCTGTCATCCAGGTGCACGCCCTGTATCGGACCACCGGCGCTAGCTTTGAGAAGGCTCAGCAGGAGTTTGCTACGGGGGTCATGTCCAACAAGACCGTCCAGACCGCAGCAGCTAATGCGGCGGCTAACGCTGCCTCCAACGCCGCCCGCGGGGCCTTCAAAGCCACCCCGTAAACAGACACACAGACAGACACACAGACAGACACACACACACACACACACACACACACACACACACACATACAGTCATATGTTGGAGATGCACAACCCTGGTCATGAGATCAGAGATCAGCTTCTCTAGTCTACTAGCTCTCCACCCTCACGCCTGGCATTAAGGACGTTCAAGCGGTCACCAACAGCAAGACAGAGGAGAGGAGACGGAGATAGTGAAGCGCCGCCTAGTGACCAGAGTTGTCCACCTTCGCCCTAGATTCATTCACCAATGAAAAGCGTTCCCTCTCCACCAGGACTGGCCACCACACCTGCTCATATCCAACCCCCCCCCCCGCAGGTGTGTTCTGACTGTGTGGCAGGGTTTGTGTGTGTCAGTGTGCCTTACACACACACACACCTGCAGACTCTCTCCCTTTTAACCTTGTGCTTGTGCCCCTTCGAGGTAATTCTAGATCAGACAGAGGTGGGCTAGGTACTGGTAGACCTAATATGATATTACTATTTCACAGCGATGACCTCCAGGCTCCTGCCTGAAGCATACAATAAAGAGTCGTGACATCTGATAACCTGAGTAGTAGTTTTGCACATAGTGGCGTTGTCTTGCTCACACACTAAAGTCCAGTGCATGTTTGAATGGGTGAGCCTGCGTGTGGAAGTGTATTTCACCTTTAGGGAAATGGTGACGTGTTTGTGATAATCCAGTGCTTGGCCATTGCGATCGAGAGGATCAAACTTCCCTAATCTTGTATCAGTGCTTCTATTCTGAGACGTTTGTTAATGGTTCTTAATTTACTACCCGGCCGTTGACCCAGTGATGCCCGAGCAACAACGGGTGTTAAGATTGTCGTACAACTCCCGTAACTGCTTAGACTGACTCAGTGGGCTGGGAGGGTTTCTCCGTGGCTTCCCAAAGCTTGACGGCTTGATAATGGCATGCATGCTTACTGCACAGATGAACTGGTGTGACCTGGTTAGGGCTCCGTTTCCCCGCTTTTGTTCTTATGGCAAGTGGTTGATGTATGTGTGGTGGGAGATGACAAAGTAAGCACCCATCAAGTCGCTATTTCTCACTACAAACATACATTTTGCCCAGTGCTTGTTACCGGTCAGAACAATTGATAGGCTAACAAACACCATGCTTTTGTTTTAAAACCATAAATGCCTTTTATTTATAGCCGTAGCTAGAAACTAATATGTGGTTTTGAGTTGTTTTTGTATACCTTACATAATTAACTGGCTAAAACTGCTCTAAAAAATTGCTCTAAAAATCAGTCTGGGAACCACTGGGCTGTGGTTTGCTGCATATCCATTCACTGACCATGAGAAAGTAAATGGGCCCACATGGGGGCGTAGGAGAAGAAAGAACAGAGACACTCTCCCTTCCACCCAATAGGGCCTGCACAAGGATCTTGTTCTGAAGGCGAACACATGCAAATGATACAAAACACTGCATGCGGAAATGTATTAATGTTAGTCTATGTAGAGGGAACACACACACAGTGTGTGTTCCCTCTACATAGACTAACATTAATACATTTCCGTTTTATTTGAACAGTTACAGACAGAGGCCTGGGGATACAGTACTAATACACTACTGCTGGTATTCAGTATTATACAGTGGAAGCTGTGTTACCTACTAGCACACTACTGTCCCTGGAATGTGTGGTCATGAGAATTACATTTGTGTATCGCTTCAGCTGTTGTGATGAGTGTTAGAAGTTGTGCATGACAGGTGGCTGACTGGTACTGCTGTTACTAATGTAAGGATTGAACATTATATTATAGCGACTAAATACTTGTGAGTTTATTGAAGTTCAAAGTCAAAACTTTCTCACCAATAAATAGGCCAATTACGTGACAGTATTTAAATGTTTTTAGTTTGAACAAATTTGTTATAACTTTGTTGCATATTTCTTGGTTTATGTTGAATTTTGTCCAAAAAGCAAAAGTATTTTATTTATGGTGTAATTTAAGTCATTTTGCATTTAAAATTTTGTTTGGCTTGATGTAAAATCTTTTTACATTAGGCTTTGTGTTATGTTTGTAATGATATCATGGTAGCATCCATTAGCTACAAATGTGATCCATGACTTTGCAACTTGACCCTGTGAGATGCGTGGATGAATGGTTGAGTATTTGGTTAGATTGTCTAAAAGTAAATGATTTAATGCTCTTTTCTGAAAAGCTGAGAAATCTACCTATAGATTTGTTTTTAAATCTTGTATTCTCCATAACATTGTTTTTTGATGTGTTCCCTTGTCACATTTTAGTTTGACATTACAGCATTATTTGCTTGGTCGTATGAGTGTTATTTAATGACAGTTACAATAAACATTCAGTCAATTGTTAATATGAAGCCAGGACGGTGTGCCGTTTATGTATGTGGCTTGCTAGCCTTCAGTACAGGATAACTTTGTTTGAAGATCTCAAATCAAAATGATGTTATATCATGTCATTTCACTGACACTGAACAGAAAACTGATTTAAAGGGACACTTGTATATTTTGTAAAGTTTGTGAAGTTCAATTTGTTCCCATTATCAATCCTAAGTAAAAAAAAAAAAAAAAGATGCACTCTTGTCTCGCCATTGTCGCATGTGAAATAGTTTTGAGTTTTGTATATTTATGGTATTAACATTAAATAAAATTTCAAAGAAATGTTTATGTTTATTTGTTCCCAGACCCAGGGTGGGCTTTTCTTTTATAAATTTGTCATTTTCCTCTACTGGTAACTTTTGTATTTTAACTGTAGGATTAGGCATGATGTCTCCACTAGGTGGCAATGTTTTCTTCACTTGTAACTCCACTGGTTCCGTAGACCTCTCCAGTATTACAGTAAATAATATACACAAAAAAGTTTCACACATTGATCACAGATGTTTGTATTTACTAAAGAGGGGTACTACAAAATATAAACTGGATTTGTGTTCTCACACAAATCACAGTTTTCACATACACGCAGCAACACAACCGTACAATATGCTACTGACACTTTTATTATTTTGTTAATATAACAAAACAATGGACAGACATGTTAACATAAGCACAGACAGACCAGAAATGCTATTTGGTAACAAGTCCATGTTACACACTTATTGGTCACTCGTAGATCTATGACCCATTCAACTTCTCCACAAAACACAATACAAGCTGATTTATTGCACATTTCATCTACATAATTTTTATATTTTTTCTGCTTGTTTCACAGAAGTTATGTTGAATTTACAGCAATGATTAAAGCATGTTTAAATGCATAACGAGAAGAACATGATAAGGAATAAGACAACTATGACAGCCTGAAAGCTCACCACAGTAAAACCTATGGTAAGTCTGTTCTTCCTTCAATAATGCTTTACTCGATGTTACTTTAAGCTTTATTGGAACTAACAATTAATTGTAATAGGAGAAACTCGCATTGAAGTGGACAATTCCTAATCTTATGTAAACATACATACAACATATGTAATAGTACAAGAAAGAAAAAAACGTTCTCTGCCCTGCTGTGCCATGAGAGTCAGAACATCTGGACGTTTTGGAAAAAACAACAGCTCTAATAAAGGTTAATGGTTAAAAACACACACACACTCACACATGCACTCGCACGCGAACACACACACACACACCATATGCAAGCTGTTCTTGAGTGTGACTACATCTGCAAGCGTTAAGAAGGTGGTTTGTTGACCTGCAGGTGAACCATCGGAGTCACACAGCCACTCCTGATCTCAGCAACGTAATAATGGAAACAAGACTGTTTGCTTGGTCTTTACGATATCAGGCACTGTGGTTTGCTAGCTGGATGTTCATGTTTAAAGGGACATGAAAAGGGATAGAAAAGCCTGTCTCTGTCACCTCCACAATTGTTTAAGATGCAAACTTGTGGGTGAAGACGCAGGGGAGGGACAGCAAGGTTTGCCATGAACATCAAATGGCATCAGAAAGTTTAGGTTTCAGACCCCTTTAAAAACTGTGTAATGGAGGCTACAGGTGTGTAAACAACCCTGTAAACAAGCCACAATACCTATACGACTATAACAATCATCTACTTTTATCCAGGCTAACATTATTTCAGAAACTCCTAAAGTAACACCATCTTTCCTCTTTCCAAAGAGACAATGTGTCCCCTAGGCTTTCTGGACGCTCAGAGCAGGCAGATCAGACTCTTTCCCTCCCCAATCTCATCTTGGACCTTATCGCTGGAGGTGGCGATTTCAGCCTGAGCAGAGAAAACAGCACACAGAAAGGTAGCCAGCGTCCCACCTATAGCTGCATAGAACGCCCAGCCAAGAGAACACTGGGCTGGCCTATAGGGAGAGGCCTCAGGACCGCAGTAGCCAATCACCTTCTCGGAACCCCAACCGGCAGGGTAGAGCATGAGGCCCACTATCAACAGAAGGCCTGTAGGGAAGGTAAATAAAGAACAATGGGGCTTTAGTCCGACTGAAAGCACAATACATCATCACAATACATCATCATAAATCAGCTACAATGATGTCGCAGCTCGGTATGACAGACTATTCATTACCCTTGTTACCTGAAGGCATGTTTGATTTAGGTTAGGAGAAGCAGCTACTAGACTGCCCTAAGGGTGAAGTCACATAAACACACCTGTGTGAAGGGGCTTGTTTCAACATGCAAAAGGTTATCAGAGATCCCTCTAGATGTCTGCAATGTACTGTATATGTTTCTCAAAGCATGGTGTTGGCCCTGAAATGAAATGAAGCACTAGGTAAAGGGGTAGTGTGCAATCCGACCACAGTGATGCAAAGGAGGGTCCCTGCACTGCTCTGATATACAGCACATGGGGACTCCAGGGGGTGGTGTGCATGTATGTGCGTGCATGTGCACTTCATCTGAATCATGTGCTTTCATTCGAAATCCAAGCCCAATGCTGTACAGCTCTACAGGGAGTTCTTTTAAACAACAACAATGCTTGGAAGAGAAATGCTTATTCTGCTCGCTGTAGTATTATGCATGTTCCTACTGCAAATGTCCTGCCCAAACAGGAGGTTTTCAAATACTCTTTAGGCTGCCACCAATAAAATGATGCACACAGTCCTTCAGACAAACACACACACACACACACACACACACACAGCTCTGTCTGACCTGCAATGGCCTGCAGCAGTCCGCAGATGTTGAAGATGCTCTTCTTCAGGATGCTCTGGAAACACAGGCTGAAGATGGAAATGCAGGCCACGCCCCCCAGCACCAATGTCCCCGCCGCCAGGAACAGCATGGCGGCCTGCCAGAAGCCGCTGGCCACCTCCCCGAACGTCCGGGCGTAGGGTCCGCAGGTCACGCCTCCCCCCGGGGCGCCCACGCGAAGGCAGCGGCCGTAGAGCCCCAGGGAGGGTCGGTACTCGCCAGGGTCCACCCCGGCCCCGCCGCCCACATCGGCGTCCGAGCGGGAGAAGCCCAGCAGCCAATCCGGGCTCATGAAGGCGATGAGCTCGGCGAAAGCCACCACGATGCTGAGCAGGGTCCACAGCATGGAGCGGCACGTCACAATCACCTGGCACATGGCCGCAGCTCCCCGGGAGGAGAAGAAACCCCACCCAACGTTACTGTGCAATGCTCCTGAAGCCCTTCGCGACTCCTCCAGGAGCTTAAATTCCTTTCCTTAAAAAGAGAATGGTCCAGTCAGAGGAAAAGCGATAGAGAGAGAGAGAGAGAGAGAGAGAGTTTCTCTGTCCAGATCCAGATGTGCTGTTGATCTTATCCTCTCTGAGTAAATGTTTTCCCTCTTCTCAGAATTCCCGGCCTTTCTCCCTCGCTGTCCTGAGATGTCTGTTGGCGCCACGCTGCTACAATGCCCCTAAGCAGCTTCCCTCAGCCATAGCGCCCACTATAAACACACACACACACACACACACACACACACACACACACACACACACACACAGGGTTACGGACGGCACCATAGAGTGATACAAAGGAAAGTGTGAGGAACTGATATCCATGGGATATATGAATGGTAAAGACAAAGAAAAATGCCCTCCACAGGAAGTATGGACATACTGAGTAGTCATCAACTGTGAGTCAGCTAACTGGCCTGTGTCCGCTGGACTGTAGGAGACATTGTGTGACACACAATGTCTCCTCGTCCCTCACAGGGGACCCATGCAAGGACAGGGAGACTCACGCAGAACAAGCCAGTGAGATAGTTCAAATGTGTGAGAACCGTGGTTCTCAACTATTTTAGCTTCTGTGCATCCCTATTTTCCACTTACCGGACTACAATTTTTCAATAAAACTATAGAAGAGAAGAAGAAGAAGAAGAAGAAGATTATAGGATTTGATAGACAGACACACAGACAAAACTGTCTTGATACAATGTACTGTACCATCCAGAGTTTACAGTATACTTCTCTCCATTAAAGGTACACTCCTCAATTGCGTTATAGCACAGAACCCCACATATCCTCTCCAGCTCACTGTTTTTTTTGCGGGAGGGGTAGAAAGTAATGCCAGACTAGTGTGGGAGGGGCCTGCCTGTGGGAGTTTCAACCATACATGTAATTCCAGACACAAATCGACTTGATTTAAGCCTTATTGTTTTTCTTTCCATCTACTGTATATAATGCTACAGGATGTATTGCAATTAGGCACCTGTCAGTACAGATTAGTGCTAAGCCTGAAGGCTTTGTGATAGTCCGTCATGTTACATAGTCTAGCAAGCCAGGCCCATGCTGTTGTAGCAAGCAAAGCAAACACCCACATGTGCACCGAAAATATGTGCTATGTTATCTATCTTTCAAATTCTGTGGGTTCTGGAGCCACGCGGTCTCTACAACAGGAAGCATGTAAGCTGTTTATATTACTGAGCTGACTAGTTATTTTTATAATTCATTACAATTCAATAGCACTAATCACTATTAAATTCTATGTTACCTGTGACAGATTACAATAAGGTCATTTAGTAGACGCTATTACAAGGAGCAGATAGGGGTTAGGCATCTTGCTCAAGGATGCTTACAGGTAGGCCAACTCTGGGGCTTGAACCCACGACCTTCCGGCTGGGAGTCCAACACCCAGACCACTAGATTATCCTGCCCCAGAACAGATGACATTCTAAAAGGCTGTGCTTTGATCAAGTGTGTGTGTGTGTATTGGAAGGGGATTCTGAATTATACTGATTGGGATACTGCTGCAATGTTATGCTTCTGTTGCTATGGCCAAACAAGCCTCAATGGCATCATTTCCTCAAGGGAGGGAGGGGGGGGGGGGTCTCTCAGAAGTCCTCTGACATCATGAGTCAGTGTTATGACATACAGAGGAAAATATGTGGGATCTGGTTTAAATACAGCACAGCCTCTTTGGTCACGACGGACCTCACAGCTTAGCGCTCTGAAGGTCTACACGGAAAGCTAGAGCGTCTGTACTGTAGTGTACTACTGTACATGAACTACAAACCACGCTATGTTTTAGCCTGTGTGTTCTAAACGTCCACGGGGTAACAGGCACTAATAAGGCAGGATTGTTTTATAAAGAGATGCAGTTCTTACTGGCTGTGTCACTTTAGTGGTGTTGAAATATTCAGCACCGCAACAGTCACTACACACATCTGTAGTTAATGAACTTACTCAACACTAATGTTGTTTATAGTCTAATATGATCTACTGCTTGAGTCAATTCAGGGCAAAGCCAGACCAGATTGTGTCACATTAGAACACTATAACAAAGGGTCTCAGCCAGCATGACTGTCTTAATTAATCAGAGGGGTCAGTCGTAGTTCTGAGAAAATGCTCTTGCATTGTGTGAGGGATAAGTCAATATGCTCCAAGTGTGCACGCACATTTTTAATTTGGCTATTATGATTAAGTGTCACATTCCATTTCAATGTATGCAAAAGTAGTTTGAACCGTATTTGTTCCCGTCAGAGACCCGACTCTACTTTTACATGTGCTAGATTCTGAGTTTGTGCATCTCCTCCTAATTTGAGATTAAGTTTGTCTGTCTGTCTGTCTGTAATTACATGGTTTTGTAGCCAAACTGGAGCTGTGCATTTGACTTTACAGCATTTAAAGAGGAAATGACTCAGATAAACAAGTTAACAGGAACTGAGTGTCTATCTAACAGCAGATGAGTCTGAATTAATTCACACGTCTCATATCTTTTCATTGATAGGAAATAAAAATTATTGATATATTGAAATTAACAAGTAATAATAACTTGAATAAATAACCCTAACCCTATTCCAAGTCATCTTTTGACATACAGTACTGTAACAGTTACAGTAAAACAAATATAAATTTAATCCAGTGAATGAATGTGTGTGTGTTTCCCATTCTGTTCTAGGAGATCTATTCTAAGCCCCAAGAAAGACCATAGCTCCCCTTATTGTTATTAAGCTTACAATAATATCATACACACACCAACATTTTCAGCACTATTTATAGCAAACCCTTACACAACACAATAGCAGGTTTTCAAAGTGTGTTCATCCTGTACACACAAAGTGTGTGCATCCTGTATTGTTCCTGTGCATTTATGGTGTGTATACAATGTGCATCGGGGATGTGCGTGTGTGTCCATCTATATCCATGCACACATATTTATATTATGTTTTTTTGTGTATACTGTGTCCCCAACCAGCCATAGTCTCATAGAGTGTTCTGTATGCAGCTGATTATAGCCCATTCCGGCACTGCACGCTGTTTCTGTTAAGACTACAATACCCACAAATTACCAGCTCGCGCTCTTTAAACTACAGGGGTAGAGTTAAACATACCATACTGTCAAAGCCGTCAGCAGGCACCTCTGGCTTACAGGAAGTCTCATCATTCATATGTTATCATAGCCCTGTAGTTTTGGGAAACACTACTATCAAAGAGAGATGAAAAACTTTAAGCTTTAAGATATATTTATGTTTTTTTAATCTAATGTGTGGGACAATGTCGATGGATAATATTAACCATGTATAAAAAAATATAAAATATATAATATAAAATGTAATTAAACATTTTGTTCTAATTCAAATATAAAGGACTAAATTATTAGCCCTAAATTGTTTTTGTATGTGTGTACATACTGTACAGTAAGGGTGTGTCTGTAAGCTATGATGTCAATTAGAGAATAAAGGGGTCTGCACATCCGGGACCTGATTAATATGTTCCACTTGTTTGCTGGGTATTGAACACACTTCTGGGAATGCGCTCAAATAGCACTTCCTTTGCCAGGTCAAGGTTTTCTGTGTTTTCTGTGTTTTCTGTGTTTACATGCGAGGCGGGGGAGGAGTACTTTACACTTCACAGCCCATCAGCGGCCCAAATTTATGACTTATTCATAACTCCAGGCGGTGAGCTAACAGCGATGAAGCCTGTGTGAGGGAGAGGTCAGCTGGTTACACATTCTCTACCTCCCATTCACTCCCGATAGATATCTCCGCACTGTCAGATCTGGGTTTCTGCAGGTCTGTGCGCATGCAGAGCCGGGGGAACCGCAAGTCAGTTTAGATATGTATCACAATCCACACTAAGAGGCCATTGAGCTCTATGATTCTTTCGTAGACAGATGAGACGGCAGATATGCTGCTGTAGATGAAAGCTGGATAAACAACAATGTACTGTAGCTCTGCATTTGATCTGGAGCCACTCGTTCCCACACTACACCCTCGTCAACTCCATTTTCCAGTACCACACTGACCGGGCCAACATGAACCGCCTCTGTGCTGGTGGGAGACACGCTGTCTTCACTGAGGTTTACAGAAATACAGCACATGGGGCTGGTCGCTAGCCAGCAGTGCTAAGCATTTGACTGTAAAAAAATAAAAATAACTGAACTATGTATGGTTAATATAATCTCTAATAATGATCCATGACATTAATATGGCAATCAGGCATAATGGTCAGTTGACCGTTTGATGGAGGGGACTACGTAGTACTAAACGTAGAGTAATTGGTGTGAAATATTATCCGGGGGGGGGTTATTGAGTATTAAGAAAGCCAGTCTAGTGGACAATTGACACAGACTGCTCTCTGAAAGGGTTGTTAAGGAGAGCCATCAGAGCTTGGTCGGAGCAGTTGTATTCATGACAATATATTTATAATTTACAAGAGTACAGTTTCTCTCTATGGGGGATGGTGCAGGAGGGACTGACCCTCGTTTAGAAAAGTGGTTTCTCTGCCGGCTCACCCACCCAGATCCACTGACCCCCCAAGGTGATCTGGGCAAAGAGGAGACTATTGGCCAGTTTTTCTTAGCACATTAGCTCAGAGACCCCAGCCCAGAAACCTCAAACCCAGGCAATCTTTTCCTTGAGCTTCTGGCTGCTGGTGTGGTCATACATCTGGCCTAGAGAGGGGGAAAACCCTCAAACCAAAGCCATATTAAAGGCAATTTCACCCTCTTCAAGGCCGGGCCTAGGGTGGGCGAAGTGGCCGAATTTGGCGACAGAGATGGAGGTCTGTGGATTCAGGAGACCGAGGAAGTCCTGCAGGACAGATGTAAGATGTGTGATACCGTTCTAGGTCGGGCAGGACCAAACGTATCCCTCTATCATAAAAGAATGCAAGCATCTCCTGGGTGGAACTGCTTGAGAATGAAGCAAAGCAACAGATGAGCTCCTTTAAGCGAACAGCCCGCACACTTCAAAATAATAACAGCACCCACTCACACACTTTACCCTATTTGTCCCCATTCAGGGCTGGGCTGTCGGGACCTGGTGTATGGTTGCCTACAAAAAAGCCAAAATCAACAGAAAATCCTAAAATTATAACATTAATCTCAGAGGAACGTCCCTTTGCCTGTCTACTCAATACCAAAGGTGTCATTAAAATAAAGAAACCGAACATGGAGGATTATCCCTTTAAAAGAGGGCAAACTGCTTTGTTAAGGTTCTCCTCTGACATGACAGCTTGAATAATAGTTCTAAGTTGCGTAAGAGGAACAGACGTGCCATAGCCTCAGCCAGAATAAAGACACACATGCCCGCAGTGTTGACTCAAACACTTTCATCACAGCTCGTATATATCTTCTCAACGACAACAAACATCAGAAAACGTTCCCCGAAAAGCCAGATTTGAGTCCTTGTGAAACCTAAGCCATATCTGCAGTTGGAGGACTTGGGGTTGAGAGGGAACAAAGGCTTTCAACAAAGGCATATTAGACAGGTTACAGGGCTAATGAGTTGTGTACAAGCCTTCCTGGTCACCACACCTAGCCTGAAGCCTGGGGGAACTACATTCACCTGCCTTAACACACTCCACTACAAAAACACACATTCTGACTGAATGAGTGAGTGGCGGGACATAAAAGTGAAAAATATGCTGTGTTGTATCAACATACAAATGACGTTGGTGTCTTGAATTTATAGGAAGCTTTCTGAAACCCTTTCCGGGCTATTATGAGAGAAACCAAGTGTTTCTGTTCAAGAACTCTCTCGCTAACCATAACCATGTGAGCCAGAGCTTTTGTAGCTCTCAATAAACAGTGAATGAAAGACAGCAGCAAGAGAAGGAAACATTTTCTATGGACTAATACACAATGTCTTTCTTTTAAACACAACCAGAGGTTGACAGAGCACATTAAAGTTACTAAGTTAGTGCATTAAAGTTACTTTAGATGTATTTGACAATACCTAATAAAGCAGTAGGACACATTTCAAGCTGTCCGGATAAACTACTCAACATACATGTAAATCCCCAACTGCGTAGATTGCCAGCAGCCAAGCTGCTTCAAAGCACATTTACCAGGTCCAAGGTCTTAGTAACAATGACAGAGGCCAAATACTGTAAACAAAGAGCTAACAGTGAGAAGCACGCCAACATTTCTCTGATGCAAATACACAAAAACAAATACACACCTCTACTAACTCTTGTAGAGCCGAACTGCATCAGAACGCATCAGTTCCACAGAACAGAGTCTGTGTATTTAGACGCGTTTGTCACAGGCCTGAGTCAGACTTTCCCTCTCTCCACTACACAAAGACACGCCGACACTGCCCCCCCACTCCCCACACTCAATCTCTGACTCTCAATGACATGCCGGCTCAGAATGCAGTGCTTCATTCAAAGGCGGATGCAGCCCCCTGACCCTTTCAGTCTGCCAACACCCTGGCCCCTAACTCTCCATGCTGACTCTGCTGTGGCCCCACAAAGCCTGGAGGGGACCCTCATATTTCACAAACACAAAGCCAGGCATGACAACCCCCCACAACCACCAATATCTCATAATCTCACACACACTTTGGTTTACAGGTGTTTCTAGAAAGATCGACTAATTAACAAGATTGTCTGTGTGTTACAGTATATAAAATTACAGTATTCAGGAGCAGGTAGGGTATTTGACTAAAGAGGGTTGGAAAGGAATTAAAAGTTGCTTGCTGAGGTGATTTCTGTAAGGGCCACTGTGGTGCCAAACCATAACCAGATGCTCAGAGAGTGGGCAGTGTAATGCCAGTCTACAGTACATCTCAGATCTCACAACCCAATTTTTCCCTTACCCTCTTTATTCTCCCCATGAATCCCATGTCTTATCATGTCCTATTAGTTTCAACTGGAAGAGGTGTGACAGTTAGCTTATTGGTTATGATTCTGCCCAGAGGGTTGAATGCAGGCTGGCAGCTTCAGCACTATCTCTTGCAAAGGAATTAGCAAGGCATGCATGGACAAGCATGTACCCACAGCTAAAAAGAAATATATTGATAAACAATGCAATCAACCACTCTACTTTAACATTAGAACGAACTAGTGCTAATGTTAAATGTTCAACCATTTAACGGGCAATGCAGATCATTGAACTGTGTGTGTGTGTGTGTGCGTGTGTGTGTGTGTGTGTGTGTGTCCACGCGAGCATTTGCGTGTGTGCGCGTGTCTGAGCACCATCCACTGGGTGCTACAAGGGTTTAACACTGAAGTTCCGTTTCTTAAATTACAAAAGGAGTACATATTTGCTCATTGAAGTCTGTAGATAAACGGAGGTAATGTATTAAACCAATTAATAGTACTTCAACCTTGGCCATATCTGATCTGAAAAGGCATCTAGAAGTAACTACAGCCGAATAAGCTACTTACGAAAAGTGAAAACGCTGAATCTCTGTACGTCTAGATGTAAAAGCCGTTATGGGTTTTGAAACGCGAGGTCTGTCTTGGTATCCGAGCAATCCAAGCGCTTTCTTAAATTCGCTATTCTCTTGACTTAGCTACACAAAGCCATCCCACTGCCATTTGACGTCGTCTTTCCTCCTCTCTCGGCCCCTCTCACTCCTCTCAGCGGCTCCCTTCCCCCACTCCGTTTGTCAAAAAGAAAGAATAGTTCTAGGGACGATGAATTCCTGCTTTCCGCATGTCAAGAGCGAGTACGGTATGAATACCATCCCCTTTACCAATAAACATGTAATGGAAATAGGCTATACGTTCACAGTGACATAGTAAAAAGGCAATTACTCTTTTTTGTAAGCAATACAATGTATACAGTATTCTCACACGTAAAGCTCAAATCATGTAGGTAGGCCTATGGTCGTGTGGTCAAGGAAGGCAGAGCCTCACCTGTCACATTGCCTACTCCCATGAAAATATCTGTTGTGAAAAGTTTTTTAAAAAATTAAACACATTTTTCTACTGATCTGTGTTATGAATGTAATTTCTGTGTCACCCATTTTTCGGAGCTCAGCTTCAAATACAGGGAGAGACGATAGGTGAGGCAGCAACGAGCTTATAGCCTCCCCTCTGATTGCAATAAGCAATAACCTCTGATTGCAATAAGCGCGGGCAATAAGCGAGTGCCTGTTACTATCTTGGCGTGTGGCTATTTCTTTATGGAAGACCATATGTCAGAGTGCTTTGGAGTTTATAAGTATGTCTTCTAAACGCACAAACTGTTTCACAAGCACACAATATTTATGTAATTAACAGATATGCTGAAAATAAATGTTTGTATATGCCTTGAAAATTAAGACTACAATTTAACACTCGACTCATCATAAATTTCACTTAGATGAGAGCATTTCCTGGTTGTTCAGAGCGAAATAAATAAAATATAAATCAGCGACCATTAATAAATACTTTTTCTATCGGCAAAAACTTTTTCCCATGCACAATATTGTTGTAATTAAGAGATTTGTAAATATTTTTTATATAAGTAGAACACTAAGCCAGCAGCTCAATATGTGCAGTCAAAGAGCACAGGTCGGCACAGGAGACACCAGCAGCAGTATAAATGCTCACTATGACCTAGACTCTGCATTGAGTCCAGGCAGAACCATAAATTGGCCTTAAGAAACCAGGTGTTTTCAATAGATCAATTATGAACAACCAATCAGAAGCAACCACAGCCAAACTATAAACCACACAGGTGGGACCATCAGTGAACATATATACATTGCTGTTGGCTTGAAAACACAGTTATTTTGCATTGCTTGTTTGAAGTGTGTTGGGTAGCATGACATCCGCTGGTCTTCAGATTCTTGGCATCTTCCTGGCAGCAGTCGGCTTTCTGGGTGACATCGTTGTCTGCGCGCTGCCAATGTGGAAAGTATCTGCCTTTATTGGGACCAACATTGTGACAGCCCAGACCTACTGGGAGGGTCTGTGGATGAGCTGCGTGATGCAGAGCACCGGTCAGATGCAGTGCAAGGTGTACGACTCCATGCTAGCCCTGCCCCAGGACCTGCAGGCCGCTAGGGCACTGCTTGTGGTCTCCATCCTAGTGGTGTTCCTGGGGCTCCTGCTTGCCGCCACCGGCGGTAAGTGCACCAACTGCCTTGAGGATGAGGTGGCCAAGAGCAAGGTAGCTGTCACTGCTGGGGTCTTCTTCATCGTCGGTGGTGTCTTCTGCCTGATCCCGGTCTCCTGGTCCGCTCATGCGGTCATCATGGACTTCTACAACCCCATGATACAGGACGCCCAGAGGAGGGAGCTGGGCGCCGCACTCTTCATCGGCTGGGGTTCCGCTGGCCTGCTGTTGATCGGAGGCGTGCTCCTCTGCTGCCAGTGCTGGAAGGATGAGCAAGGGTACTCTGTCAAATATTCTGCCCCACGCTCGGCGGCCAGCGCAGGGGCCTATGTGTGAGGGAGGTACAGGGAAGACTGTCATGAGAGCTTGATGTGTTCTTCTGGATGGACAGTGAAATTTCATCTTGTGTACATTTTTTTTTTTAAGCCTTAATTTTATCTGCCTTTTATGACTTTATTAAATTAAATCAAAACTTTAAATGATCTGAGTGGTTGACATTCATTATGCTTGACTGAGAATTTGCAGGTCTATTGAATATTTTCTAATATTTACCTACAAGCTATCTAGCGCAAGGTTTGAAGGGCATTCTGAACACCAGCGCCTAATGTAGAAGTCCACTTTGAATTCCTGCTTTTTTTTTTTTTTTTTTTTTTTTAAAGTAGACTGTCCAGTTTGTGTTTTTACTAAACATTTATTTTGCTCAAACTGATAAACTAGTATTAAACGTTCTCTGCATGTCGTCTTGTATATTAACTTCAAGTAAAATTGGCGGTCTTAAAATGGGCTTCTTTGATGGTGCTTTTTGCATTACGCTGTACTGAACCAGACTATTAAGGGAGCTTATTCACTTTGGTCGGGTTTTCATACAGGTGCTTCAAATACGGCCTTAGCGGTGAGACGGCAGATAGAATTTGGAGCATGGCATCAAAGAAGCCTGATGGCACTGTGACCGCAGCGTGGCATCTGCTTGCAATGGCGTGGATTACATCTGAAACCGAAAAAGTACAATCTGAAAAAATTACCTCAAATCTATGGAAAGTGAAAAACATTCAAAACTTGACCTTCAGTTTCAAATTTGTTTTTCAATTACAAAACTATTAGCCCGGATTTGGTTCCATAGAAAAGATGGTATCTCAGACTTACAACGTAGCCTCTGATGGCTCAAATCTTAATGGGGTGCAAGCTTTATTTATACAATCTATGGGTGCAAGCCAAGAGTTAAAAAAAAAAAAAAAAAGGTGCCTGCGACCATGTTTACCCATCGTTAGACCCACAAATTGAACCTGTGCTCTCGCACTCCGCAAAATGTATGCCTGAGTGCCTTTAATTTTTTTTAAACATTTGAGGGTCTCCCCACCCTTCATTTCTCTAAGTCGGCCAAGCGCACTCGCCTCCTGGACGATGTTGTGAAGCGACGTTAAACAAGAGCAGCGCCTCTCGGGATGTACCAATGTGGTCCGCGTGCAGTGTTCCGGATTTTGAGCGAAAATCCCGATAGTTGGGACAATAACATCCTGATGACAGGCCTACAAGGTGAAATTCTGTGTGGCTAATTCCTTGTCACTTTGTTTAAAAAAAAAAAAAAAAAACTGGTATGAAATAAGAAACCTACTGTCTCCTAACAAAGTCATTGTGCAACCTGCCAATTGAATGGTGAATTTAAGATATCCTCTAGCGGGTTCATGTGTGTAAATCTGGCTCTGATACTGTCCAGTGCCTCTCCAGCCATTGGCCTCACTGCACTCCACTGGTACAAACAAAAGCACACCAGCTACATGAAATGGAGACGCTTATGCTACATTCTCTATGGTGAAATATTGAGGACATTTTGGAGACTTTGCATTACACTTCAGAACAATGAAAGCTACAGTTCCATGTTTTTGGAGGCAGTGGCATGGGGATTTTGTTGTAGCGCCACCATGGGGCGGATGTTCACAATACTGGACAGGATCAAGTCTCACAATATATTTCAAAGCCAAATCAGATTAAATTTTATTGAGCCTTGACAAACACAAACACTTTATTGGCACAGGAAGCATCTTATCAGGTATTATACCTTCATCTCTCAAACACAATGTTAATCACAATCGGATGTTTGCATCAGATTGTGATTAACTGATTCATTTGACATAGTCACCATTACATTTCCCTCCTGACCTTTCTAGTGTTAAATGTGAGCGTAGCTGATACAGTTTGGGCCCTGCTATGTGTGTCTGGCTCTCTTACTCCGGACGACCCACTGTCATTTTGTCTGCCCAGCCCAATACTTCCTCTTTCCACACTAAATCTGTGTGTGTGTGTGTGAGGGAGTCAGCTCTGTCTATTTACAACTCTGTAAATAGACACTGTGGTTATGTGGGAGCCCTAGTCTCAGAGGCAGAACGATGCACCTCTGCTTAGACACTCTGGGAGCGATATGATTGGATCTAATGGTAAGGGTTTGTGAGGAGGAAGTCTATCTCAGTCTCTCTCCGCTCTGTGTCTCTGATTGTGTGTGTGTGTGTACATTGCTGGAACCATTATTTGATAGCAGATATTGTTAAATTGCAAAAAGCACTAAAACGGAATCATTACTAAATAAAGCAAATCAGAACATGAATAATTATACACTAAAGTCATGCCTTCCATCCCCCTCTCAGGTTTGCTCATTCTTACATATGTAGCATGCGACGTGCAGTATGACACAGTTGCACGTAGTCTTATATGGTGATTTTGGAGTGTGTTTATTACATTTTTATTTCGTGCCAAAAGCACAGAGTACATTTGGGTGCTTTGGTTTAGTTTTGTATATAATTGTACTTTGTGTGTATTCTTTCTGCCAAATTCTCATCATGGACTCTCATTAAATCTATCACCACACATGATTTATTCTAGTAAACCATATTTATCACTATAAAGATTATTGGCATTGTCAATATAATGAATGTTTGGCTACATTAAATGTGATCAATTGTGTTTAAATAACATGTCTGATTACTAACAAACAAAGCACAAATGACGCATGCTGCATAGCTTATTCTCCAATTTGTATCGTCACGTTTAAGGAATGTCCTTTCTAATGTCAGGCTTTATTGCTTTTGGTGATAACAAAACCTTAACTGACGAGCATGATGAGTGCACATCTGTGATCACATAAGCTAGACATCATCCTGGTTGTGTACGGTCTCTGATGATAGCTCATTTAGGAATGTATGCTACAGTATAGTTCAGCGTCAAGCTGTGAGACGCCACTCTAAAATCACATGGTGGGTTGAAAGTCTCCACCAGTTGAAAGACAAGTAGTTTAAATGTCTGCCGCATATTTACAGTAAGTCGTCACACTGTCGGGGAAAAACAAGAAATTAAAAGCTGTGCATCAATTATGTTAGTTATGATTACAGATCAGGTTTCACCTTGTGATGTGAACCACTACGATTTCTGCCTTTTGAAATCTTGCTAAAATACTTTTCTTTCTGCAGTGCTGACCAGTTAGGTATGTGGAGGGTGGGGTGTGTGGGTTACATTTTAACCACTCACCACTCTAGTTACTGATTGGCTAGTGTTTGTTGGGTAGTGTTTGTTTGTATCCCATTGTATCGCACTTAATTTGTAATCCCGTTTGTAATTATTTCAATCCTTTTTATATTTGTGTCTCTGTCTGTCAATTAGGATTGCATATGAACATAATTTATAGTTAATATATTATTGGCACATACATTGATATTCATACATGTTGCCTTATTCATTCTTTATGTGTTTGAGATATGTACAAATAAAGTTGTGGTCTACCTGGTACTTCTTTAAATAGCAGATGGCCTACAATACATTACAATAAATAAATGAGATGCAACAAAATACAACGCCGCCCTCTTGTGGGAAAGATTGCAAAATGTTGAATTTGTTCAATAAGAAAATAGAGAATTGAGCAGTATGTTTCAGTTCTCAAAAAATAGGGGTAGACTGATGAAGCCTGGTGAAACATGATCATGCTTTTTGCATCCAGTATTTTTATTATATTACTCTATATTATTTACAAAAAATAAGATTTGTTGGTGTGTGTGTGTGTGTGTGTGTGTGGCAAACTGAGCTTCTGTTCATATCTGTGTTGCGTGTTTATGTCAGTTTGCCTGCCCTACATATCCAGGAAGAATGGGTGGCTTCAGCAGAATGTATTTTCCAACTATATGATTGGACCAGAAGAAGGGGTGGAAAGGGGGCACAGGGACAGTGCCACAGGGAGTCCCCCTAGGCAGAAACAGACCTTACACACAGCTTATTTGAGTCAAACACACAAACGCATTAGGGAAAGGAGTGTCAATCTATCTATCGATCTTTATATGTATCTGTGTGTGTGTGTGTGTGTTTTAAAGATTGTGATAGGCTCAAACAGCCACGTCTATCAAGGTGTTGGCAGTCAATATTTAATATATCAGGGTCAAGGGCCTTCTCATGAGACAAGCTTGCTGGAGCGGGGGTATTAAACTTCCCTTCTCTGTTGGCCTATCCATGCATCATTTCAGCCCTCTATACAAGCCTTAACCTTTCACTGTGCACAGCTCAGATGGACAGCTTGTACCCATGACTTATACCCATCTGTCATAGCTCCCTCACCCACAATCCCTAGCTCCAGCTCTCCCCCTATTCCAGACGCCTGTCCTTTAGCAGCTGCCCAGATGGCCCTAGATCCAACCCAGGCCTGTTAGAACCAGTTGTGGCCACTACATCGAAGCGTTACTTATCACAGCTGCTAGGTGACGCACATCAACTGACAGAATAGTCAGAGGAAACGGATCCTCTCTGTATATGCCATGTAAAGAGGATGAATAGAAATTAATATGAATCTATCGTTGTGGAGACTATTGTCAAAAGACATTAGAAAGACAATACCAAAATAAAGAGAGGAGGAAGCAGAGAAGGAAATATAACTCTAATATACAAGTTTATCTATATATATATATTAACTAGAATTATTGGAATTATTGAATGGAATCTGATATATATTGAATTAACTCGAATATATATATATATATTGAATTAACTTGAATATATTGAATTAACTCGAATATATATATATATACAGTATATACACATGAAGTCTGATATATATACGAAGTCTGATATATATGGAATGAATTTTGATATACATAAAATGATCTTTGATATATAGGTAACAATTTGTTGGTGTATGTACTGTACATTGATTATTTATATTCTTTTGGGAAAAATGGTAAATAGCTACGAAGAACTAGTTTGATATGGAATGAGTATAAGATATGATTTGCAGACAGGCAGATCTTTTGGGGTGCAGTCCATGCTTTGACGGTATCATAGTAACTCTTTAGAGTTGGCTTAATTTCCATGTCAGCATGAGAACTTTATAAAGCCATTTTTTATTTGCATCGCAGTGGTACTTCATGCACATTTTGTATTTGTGCTCGAAGAACAAAATGTAACGTTAGGCTACGTAGTTACGTTTGCATAATATAGTAAATAGCCTTCTCTAAGCATCTAAGACATTTCAGTTCATTCCATAAATATCAGAGTTTATTCCATATCTGAGTTTGTTCCATAAATATCAGAGTTCATTCAATTATTCCTGTTTGGCTTGCCATAGTATATAAATAAAATAAAAATAAAATATATATATACACACACAGATGTTTATTTTGTAAAGCTGCATTACAAAAAAACTAACTTTATAGTAATAATGTTCAAAAGAAGAAAGATGAATTATATTCAATTCTAAGGCATTTTTTTCACAGCATGCTTTCTAATCTAATGTGGACATTGGCTAGAGGCTATATTGGCTGTAGTGCTCACAGCATTGTGTGTGGTTTGCTTGAAGATGGACTTTCAATGACTGACTTACGGTTTAGCTTCCAGTGTCACTTTACACATCAACACTATTTCTGCTTACACACACATACACATGCACTCACATACTGTACATACCAATGAACACACACATACTTAAAGGCTCTTCTTTGAGAGAGAACTATTTTGACTGTTACTAAATTATTCCCATCGTCCCTATATTCATGTAAAACACACACACACACACACACACACACACGTGCACACACACACACACTGGCCTTGAATGAAGTGCTGGGGGAAGGGGTTGCAGATATGGACCTATGCCTATCCAGTTTGAGGGAGGTGTGTGTGTGTCTGTGTGTGTATGAAATAAAGAGAGAGAGAGAGAGAGAGAGAGAGAGAGAGAGAGCGGTAAAGGTAGCAAAAGGACAAGTGTGTGCCACGTCAGTCTACGGAAATTCAACTGATGTGAAAGTTGTAGCCAGACCAATAATGAGGAGGAGCAGGGTTCGGATGTGCCCTGCTAGCTGGGGTCTATCAGGTGTCCGTTAGGGATCAAATGGGTGGGGGGGGGGCAACTGATATCCTCTTAGTCCTGCTCTACCTATCAGCACTACTGGAATACAGCCAACTCCTATGGTGGAGTGTGCACGGGGGGTGTTTAACTTCAGTAAGCCTTAACGAATTGGTTAGAATCATGAAGAATGTGGTCCCCCTTGGCAACTTATTCCAGTCTATTGACCAGGCTGGGAAAGGGACAGGGGCTTGTGGGGAAAGGAAAAGGAAAAATACTAACGGTTACTACTAACACGGAAAATACGGAGGTCTGTTCTGTACTGCGTTGAATTGGCCCACATCTTATTGACTAAACACACAACACGATTAAAAGTGGCAACATTATTACTAAACGCATACTGCGAGCTATGATGTCATGTCTTATTACATAACAATAACAAACGTGACAACTTGTTAATAATAAAAAGGTTTAACTGTCTGATTGTGGATAGTTATTAACTATGCTGCTAGTTATTATATATTGTTTGAACGTAAACACTGTAAATCAAGGATTGCCGTTGTTCTGTTCCTATATATTGTGGTTGTGTAATAATGGGTTTGTGAAAGGAGGTTATGTATATACTTGGTTTCGGTTATGAATAAATCACGTGATTGGAAAAACACATTTACCACTAACAGTTACCTGAGTGGGCCACATTAATCGACAATAAACTCGTTAGCTGGCATATCGTTTTTTAACATCATAAATGTTACTTAAGTAGAACTCATGTATGGCTGTAAAACAACAGGGCATTATCCACACCTTGCATGACTCACAACGTGACCTAGTAGGTGACCTACGTCGTCTTTGTTTTCAATTACAGTCAGAAAACAACAACAGAGTAGAGAAGCTAACATTACAGTTAGCGTTACTGTTACATGTTAGCATGCTAGGTGCGCGAGCGTTAGCTAGCACGCTATCGCTGAGTTTCGTAAAACGTTAGCTCGGTTTTGATACCTAGGCAAAGACAGTCTCACCTTTTCTCGCGTTGGTTATAAAATCGACTCCAAATCAAATGTCCAAATCAATGTCGAGAAGTCTCACTCCAGCAATCTTGTATATTTGTGTTTTTGTTTTCTCTAGGTTCTCTGGCACCTCGTCGCTTACACCACTGACACTGTTGATATGAAGGGGAATTCTAGAGTGAAGTCACTGCTGGCTTCCTGGTCGAGAAACGCACACAGTCAATGAATAGTGACCAATCAAACCACGCCCCGATAGTTCACTTACCAGAATCAGTCATATGACTATTGAACATAATATACGTAAATAAGGACATGACATTTATTATCACAATTGTAGTGTTACTTTTACATTAAAAGTGAAACACAGAAGAACCACAGACATGTTGTCTGTGAGCAAGTTAATTTATATTCTCAAAGAAGTACACATACTATATATTTATAGCCCTCTTAAAGGGATACTCCTCAAATTGTTTCTAGAATTTCTTTTGTATTTAAAATTAAAAAACGTGAGTCCATGCCCCTCCAACACCCGAATTTGTGTGGCTAACATTCCTCTCTCCTTCCTTACAACCATCCACACATTCGTAGATAGTTGTTTTCATTGAGTTGCTGCAGAAATTTGGAGCTCTGGAAGCTTTACAACGCAATTTATGAAGGTACGTTAAAAATCAAATACCAGACATGAAAATATCTGTAGCTCATCAAGTATGAATAAATGTGACCTGACATTGATCAGTCAGTAAAGGTAGGCAAAACACATGTAACACATTCATTCAAAACACATTCATGCTCACAGGTTTAAGGTATACTATACATTATATTTTAATTAATGGAAAAGTCTAACTCGATTTTTCCCAGTTTATTAAGGCATGAAATTCTAGATGAAATTATGGAAATTTAGATTAAAAATAGACATTTTTCCAAAAGTAGTTTGGAAAGACAGTGCTAGTCTGTTTTTAAGACAGACTAGCATATTCATTGTTATTGTTTAAACTCCATTTAAAACTAAGGATTTGTGAAACACTATTTAGGCAGTTTGGTACTTTACTAATGACACTGACAAATAAAACAGTTATCACAGGTTATAGAGCAGCTTTGTTCATTTTTTTTAAATAGAAAGTTGGCATCTGAAAAATAGATAATTTTATGTTGTTACACAAAATAAGGTTGGTTCAGAGGTTCATTGATGACTCAACCCCATTTTGTACATTTCAAGCATTTTCCATTTCTAAGAAAAGCATGACACACTCCAATTACTATAGTTATAAAACAATAGATCCCCTATATTTACTGTCCAACCTGTTTGTGGTGTTAAATGTGGTTTAAATATTTAACTGGATTAAAAGGCAGTAACAAAGCAAGTAAAATACAAAGCTCTTAACTGTACAGACTAGGGGTTTAATCAGGCCTACAGTAGGTCATGCAGACGAGACAAGGGAGTGACCATGTGTCTGGTGAGAATATTTGGGCACACATATCTTACAGAACTATCTACAACTGTGACTGATTTACCTCAGTGCCAATCTTTCCTCTTTAGCTCATACTTTTTTTTTTTACAAAAAAGAAGGTACAGCAACATCTAAAAATCTGATATAAACAAATATCAAACAAACTTCCTGTATTACATTATTGAAGTGTCCCATTAGTTGACATTTAACTAGATGTATGCCACTGAATTCACAAAGCCCAACTTCCCTTGTATGAAGTCATTTGGGTTTCTCTTGGGAGGCAAGATAAGAATGTGTGCTTTTCATAATGTACTCTTACTCTTGTATATCTTAAGCACAAGCCTTCTGAGTAACTATTTCAGTACATAAGAGATGTATGTCAATGCTAGTAGTTCATTGGTATTTTGTGTTAGTCATCATAATCATGCACAATCGACATATCACAAATACAAAGTAATGTATAGGTGAAGCACCATTTTAAGAAAAAAAAATAGATTAAGAACATAGAGGATTTTAAGGTTATGGCCCATTGTTTTTTTAAGAAGATTATGATGGAAAAAATATAGATAACTGAAACAAAACAACACAAAAACAGTGACCATTAAAATAGTGGAATTATTGACCCAAGGCTCTTATAGAATCAAGTGCAGACTCTCCTAGCTTCTCTCCAAGTCCCCTAGAAGGGAAGTCACCTGTAAACACAGAACAAAAAGGGAGACTCAGGGTAAGACAGAATTAACAGTGTTCCCTGATGGAAGGATAGACCATTTCGCACACTTACTGTGTAGAAGTTTCTCCAACATTTCCAATGTATTTGCTGTATTTCACAAGTGCTCCAACCCAGAATAAAAGAAAACTACATGGTAAAAGCAAGGACCTTATCCTTTAATTACCACTAGAAAAGGTATCGTGATACCCTGCCGTTAAAAACTATACGATACTCCATGTTATTAGTATCTGTACTTTAAGAATGTGTTTTAATAAGAGCTGTATTTCCTGTGTGTATGTGCAGCGCCCTGCTTCCACTCCCTGTGGGTGTGCCATTTTTTCTCTTATGCACACTGTGATGTGACAATGCCCAAGCCCATGGACTCAAATATAAGTCAAATGAATATGACGTATTTTGTGACAAGCAGAATTTTTTCACCATCCGAGTTTGACGAGCCAATTAAGGGGAATGATAACTGTCTAATTTGGCTTTATCTTCTTAGCTAACTTACCATTGTAACATCTCTATGCAAAAGCAATGTTCACACTGACAACTTTAAATTTACCATAACTTGCAAGCTGCTAAAAATCAGGTGTTCACAAACTTCAACAAACGGATCAACAACACCAGTTATAACAATTCATACTCAATCAGCACTGGTAATGGTAATCATGGCATGGAGCCTACATTTTTGTGAATAAATATTTCTATTACTAGAAAATGGTCTCATTAGAGTGCAGACCTATGCCAAGATGGTGTATTGAGTCTTATTAAACGCTGTTTAATAAGTGATATCTGGTTGCAAATATCAAATAAATCACAAACTCAAGTGCAGGGGACATATAAAAAAAAGTAGCAAAAAATAATCGAAATTGAAATTCATGACTTGGTATCGGTATCGAAACAACATTTTGGTATCCTGACAACACTACCTCAAATACAAGAAGCAATAGTGTCACTCTTCTTTACAATGTACAATCTATATTTAACTCATCATTTAATGCAAAATTCTCTCCAGGGGCTTAAAATTTGATTTGATTGAACTCTACAATATAGTCCACAAGATCAATCTTTATTAAATGGACTGCATTTATATAGCACTTATTTGCACCAAACAGGCCACCCAAAGCGCTGTACATTGCACCATCCAACACATCGGGAGCAGTTAGGGTTAGGCGTCTTGCTCAGGGACACCTCGACACTTAGACAGAAGTCAGCGGGTATCGAACCAGTTACTTTTTGATCGCCAGACAACCTGCTCTACCCCCTGTGTCACTGTCGCCCTATTAAATGTTAGGGTCAACAAATGTTTTTTCTCTAGCTTATCTAAAGAGGTTTAATATGCAAATGCTAACCGATGAATCTGTAAGGTTGCTGGACAGGTGTCATGTAAGAGTATGTTCTTCCCTATGGAGGAAATGCATGGATGTAATTAATAACATCTTAACACTTACATAAAAAAACGGCAATAAATTTGTTTCATTCCAAGCTTAGCAGCTCAACGTCAAAGATGAGGGTGGCATTGGGAGGGATGATGCCTGGATGGCCCTTGTTTCCATAGGCAAAGTCAGGGGAACAGGTCAGCTTAGCCCTCTGGCCAACACTCATCTTGGCAGGTACAAAAGTAGAAATCAGGATGTTAACAAAGAAGAAGAGAGGGAACAAACGGCTAGCATAAAGGTTCAGTATGTAGGATTTAGTAGCATCTAGCGGTTTGGTTTCAGATTGCAATCGAATACAATTGAATACCCCTCCCTCTCCCCTCCCTTTCCAAGCGTTTCTTAGAACCTACGGAGGCCAGATTCAATTAGCCATTTCAACGTAAAATCGTAAAATTGTAAAAAAGCACTCTCTAAAGCCAGTGTTTGGTATGTCTGTTCTAGGCTACTGTAGAAACATGGAAGTGCAACATAGCGGGCCCTGTGTAAGAGGAACTGCTCTTTATGTAAATATAAAGGGCTCATTGTAAGCTTACAAAAGCAATATGTTGTTACAGGTGATTATACACTAATTAAAACATAATTATGAATACTATTAATACTGCTAATAGATCCCCCTAAATCCTACATAATGTATCTTTAATCTGACATATAAAGTATAGTTATTTAGCACCTTTTCGTAATCAAATTTTCTTTACCTTAATATAAAGTCGTCCTGAAGATGTTTGACTTCCATTGTTTCTCAAAAACATACTTCTAACATCTGAACACCATCGCTACTGGTTGTAGTTGTTAAATTCACTATAAATCTCTGTTTTAGATTAAGCATGCAAATATACTTTTAAGTCAGTGGAGAATTCAACTACATAATATTTTCTTTCTAATGTAATGTGCGATTATGCATCATTATCATTGAAGCCGCTGTTATGTTCTCTTACTCGTTCAGGCCTCGAAAGAGAGCTAGACATTCACCTGCACAACACCCTCTTCCCAGCCACGGATCACCTCCTGCTTGCCAATCTTGAACCGGAATGGCTTGTCCCTGTCACGGGAGGAGTCAAACTTGCGTCCATCTGTCAGAGAACCTGAGCAATAACACATGATGAATGAAACACCTGAATTCACTATAAAGTGGTAGTGTGTACGATAGTATCAACTTTAAAATCCTTGGTTAAGAAGTACTGCATTTAGTTGCAGTCCCGTTGTGTTTGAACATGAACCCAAGGAAAATAATTGGACAGAGTACAAAAACCTTGCCCTTTGTGGCTAAAATTACACAATTTACACCCTATCACTTGAAACACTTGCTAACGTTGGCACACATTCATGTTGGACTCAAGAATTTAATCTGTAATTTTATTTCTATTTAATGTCTATTAATTTTGATATCCAAAATTTAGATCCTGTTATATCACAGACAAACTGCACACTTGGCACCCTTTTGTACACCTAACTGTCCTAGAATGGGGATACAGCCTATTTGAGCCCCAATTTATTTTTTCCTTTTCTGGTTGGAAGTTCAGGTAAAGGTACGTTTTTAGATCAAATAAAGATATATTGAGTCCTGGGAGTTGTCTTCTTTCTAGGTGCTGTTAAACACATTGTGATGTAACAGCATCAATATTATTAAAAAGAAGCCCTGAAAACTAATCTAAGCACTTGAGTTGTGTGACAGACATCTTTCCCTGCTGTGTGTATACTGAGAGCGCAAATGAAGGGATTCCAAAGATCGCCGAAATAACCACTGCAGCTGTCTCAGCGACAGGCGGCAATCTGACAGTCAGACAAACTGGGCCATTTGTGGCCTGGCACAAGCATCAGTCCAGCAGAATGGTAACCACTCTTAAGACTATTTACATCAGCATTATTACTGTTATTAGTGCCAACCAGGCTGTGCATATGTGTGTGTGTGTGTGTGTGTGTGTGTGTGTGTGTGTGTGTGTGTGTGTGTGTGTGTGTGTGTGTGTGTGTGTGTTTGTTTGGAGGAGATGGGCTTGGTGTGCTGTGGGTCTTTTTGTGGTACAAGTGTCTATTTATCTGAGTGTGTTTGTATGGAGTGTATGTGTGTTCTGTGGGTGCGAGGTAATCTGTGCATGCACTGTTGTTGGGCACATCAAGATATATACAGTAAACTGTAATCCAGGCAGTTGGATGCTGCAACAACATGTTCCTCTCAAGATGGCAGCCTAATGGAAATAACCATTAATGCTTAAAAGGTCCTAGCAAAGCTAATTCCAAACTGTGTAGCTATACTGTATTTGCTTTCAATTCGCATCAACATTGTAGCAATTTTGAACCAGCAAGTCTCCCAGACAGAAAAATTGCCAAAATACAAAAGACAGATAATTTGTCTAAGAGAATTTTTCCTAATGTAATATCCTGTTTCAGTGTGTTTTTGAGGGCTGCTTTGTAGACTGACAGGATATAGGGAGACCAGAGAGGAAATCCTGTCGTTATGAAAAAGTAGTGATCTTTCTCATTCCTAAGAAAATATTACTCTATGCTGTGCCTAGACATACTGTACATGGGTATATGTCACTTATTTCAAGTTATATAATCATAAACCCATAAAGAAGTGTCTATTGCATGAGTTCATAGCCCAGACGCCTATAAATACATTAAAATATGTTCATGCCAACATGCAAAAAAAAAAAAAAAAACTTCTGACTAGCAGATTTGCAGTAGTTTTATTATTTCATACGGTGGTAAATATGCCTGAATTGAACATTCTATTAGAGGACTAGACGACTTTAATCCGCTTTGCTACTACCAATCCCCTTTAGTTCAAGCAACAAAGACAAGGAAAGGAAATCAGACAGGAAATATAAACCCCTTACTGTCTAGTCTCTTGGTTGTCTGTCTGGGTCTCGGTATGAAACCAACCTGCGCTTTTTTCCACATAATCAACACGCTTTCATTCTACGTGCCCATGGTGTAAGGAAATAATACAATAAAATCTTTCCTCAGTGCACCACATTGCACATTTAGATCCAATCTAAATTAATGTAAATTGGCTGATTCATTAATTGTGACCGCATTTGAGATGCACCCATGTTCGAGACAGTATCTTGCAGCGCCCACTTCACTTGTAATTCGGCCTCCAGAATGCACACACGTTAGCAAACGAGACAGACTTAATTCGCGTAATTTTCCATGCATAGCCTACCGCGAGATGCCGTGCTGTGGATCCAGTACACAACAGTTAAACACTGTAAAAACTCACCAACATAATGCACCACACACGTCTGTCCTTTTTTGGGGAAAGTCCTTCCTATGGAAAAATAAGCGCTTGTATAACATAACAGACATGAACGATACAAGGCGGTGTTTCAGCAGCTGCAATAAATAAGCGTGTGCATATACATCCACCACGTAGAATTAAAAGAAATACATGTTTTGCAATCACCTTACCGTCACCCGGAGTTATTGTCTCGATTTCGACTCCCATTTTGTGTGTTTGGTTGTAAACCTATCCCTCTACCCAGAGCCAAGACCCTCCCGCAGTCTGTCCGCTATTCTAGTCGTTTCGTCTCAGCTGTCTACAGTAGTTGTGGCAGGCAGGAGGACAAGCGTCTACCATGTGACGTGGAGTGCATTGTGCGTACAGGTCGGGAAGGGGTTTGTTTGTCTGAGTGGGGATACTTCTGAGCCTTAAATCCTACAGAATATATTTTACGATTGTGTGTATGTTGTTAGCTTTTGGGATGATGTGTTTTTTTTTTTTTTATCTAAACCTAGGCTAGGATCACTTTACAAAGTAAATATCTAGATGTTATTTTGTAAACAACCATCTGTTATGCTATGCTATGATTTTATTAGGAAAATATCACATTCACAATTGCAAAAGACAAATCCAAAATTCCGACATAAAATCATTGAAATTACACACAAACCATAATTTCTCCGATTTTTCCGTCTATACTTGGCAAAATATGAAAATGACACCTCATAATGAAATAATGTATTTTATAGACACTTTACTCTGAAAAAGTGGTGGAAATAGAGGGGTGGAAAAAGTGTGTGCTGTAGGAAGAATTGATAAGTGTGTTTGCTTGTGGGAGAGTGAATGAGGAATGTTATGCATGTGTCTATTTTTTGTGTGCATGTGAAAGTGGGGGAATCAATGACTCACTGATTCAGAATCTTTGATTGAGTGTTTAATTTTCAATTTTTTAAAATATTACAAACTAGTATAGCTATCAAATCTGAAATTTTATACAAGTAGAAGTAAAAAGTACTCATTTAAAAAAAATACTCAAGTAAGTATGAAGATGTCACTTGTAAATTATATTTAACTTGTAAAATATATTTATAATAAACTAATTTTACAAAGGTGGTCTTATTCATGTATCTCATACACAGAATACACAGAAATATGAAAAGAAGAAATGATTATACAGCAGGATTAACTAAGTGAGGGCCTCTGTATGCTATAACATTAAGGTCTCCCTGTAACTCTGCAGATAGCTTAATAGTTGAACTGGACTCCTTGTCTCCTTCTAGATTGTCAGGGGCAAATAAAGAAATAGATACAAAGGCAGACATCTCCACCTAGTATCTCTGGTCATCTCTAGGAAGGATCATCTCCATTTTCCTTCCTGTTGCAATAGAAAATAATGTCATTAACAACAAAGAATGCATACTCATTTATCCTGACTTACAGTATAAATACCCTGGTGCAGCCCAACATTATACTGGACCAACAAGATTAAATTACTGCACAGTCATACATCACACTCCTTAAAAAATTACGGACTTGTTTTTGTATTGTCTCTATCAGTAATCAATAGCTGTGAAACAGACATTTATTTGTGTGTAAAATGTATATGTTGTTGCTTTAATTATGCTTGGCTTGAGTACTCACACTGCTTTGTACATCTCCCTCTGTATCTGCTGGCGTCTGTGTTCATTGATGGGGTAAAAGTAGAAGACCACCATCCCAGCAAGGAGCAAAACAATGGGTACAGGGGCAAACAGGAACTTTAGTGCCGAGATCACTGCAGGACGTTGTCTGCATGCCCCTGGCTTATAACCAACAAAACTGTGGATAAAGAGACACAATGAGGCAAAATAGAAAATATTTACCTATTCAGACGATACGATTACATTACTGTGGTAATCCGTAATATTTGTATTTCTGGTTCTGTTGTTTATAAATGCTGAAAAGATTTCATCGCACAACGCTTCATGCATGCCATTTTTTATATATAGTCTTTTGAGCAGAAAATACAATTGAATAAAATCTTTCATACACAGGTGTTGGTCAACTCCACAGAGTAATCTTTCAGAAGAATTATAAATATTTTGGACATTGTTTTTCGCCTACGTTTTCTGTGGAAATTCTTAAAAAATAGAATGTCCTGTATACGGCGTAGGGTACACTGTAGCTATGCTGCATCTTAGATAGATTCGATGTAGATTCGACGCAGAAGCATAAATCTGCCTTTAATAGGATATAGTCCAAATAAGGTACAAATGCTACTGCTAATGCTGTGAGTCAAGTGAATGGTATATGTGCGCCCTCTTCAGGTCACTTACTGCAACACCAAATGCTTGATGCAAGTATGAGGGTTTAGAAAGGTGCATTTGCGCCCTCTTTAGGTCACTCACTGTAACACCAATGTGGATATTCCAATCGCAAGCCCTCCTCCGAACTTGTTAAAGAAAACGAAGCAGGAGTAAAACATGGGCTCCAGGTCTTTACAGTTGGGGTTCTTAACCTTGAAATCGTCCACTACGTCTGGCAGCATTGACCTATTAAAAGAGAATCACAAAAGGTTGACAAAAGGAAAGACGGGGACATTACTGGTAGATATACAGTAATATATGTTCTAAGTTCAGAGGGAAGATGAGTTAGTATTATAATTTCAAAGGAAAAGGTTTGAAAAAATTAAATTGCTGCTCCAATGCATCTGAATTGCTAAAAATGACTGCCTTCATCCAGATACTGGAGTCTATTATATTGTTTTCTCATTTGAAGTGCTGTCAGCCATTTTATGATTTTATCTCTTGATCTCCTAATTTTCATCAGGACTGTATTTATGTGTCTGTGTGTATCATCAAACACAGTGTAGGTTACAACATTTGCATTGCAAACAAATATTCCTTATAAGCATGCACGTTACATAACTACCACCATGGAATTTCTGCATCAAGACAAATATAATCACTAGAATCAAACACTACATTTGCATTCATAGATGGAATTAAAGTTTGTTTTATGTACTTCTCGACTGTGACACTGAATTATATTTATTAAAAAAAAAGATTTGCAGTAATATACAGACCAGTATAACCCTGGTTATCAGTAAAACTAATTTTAAGATCTAATAGAAAAGAGGAAATTCAACTTCCATAATCTGATCGCTGTAACCTAGCAGTGTCAAGTCTTGCTCATTGTGTGCTAACAAATGTTGCAACAGAAAAGAGAACAGGTCTCATTAGCCAAAGTAACTCAAGGGATAATTCCATGACATAAATGCAGAAATGCAGTCTCGGATGCAAGCTTGACTAAAATATATTTTCAACACACAAACACACAGACTCACCAAGGAATCAAATATAGCGTTGCGAGACTCGACCCGGCCGTGATGGACAGGAAAATGAATAGAGGAAGGCTGCTTGGAGAAACAACGATAACCGCCAACGTTGGGATGTAGATCTGAACCATTTGGGGGAGGAAGAGGGGGTTGAGAACAGATAGATACAAAACCTTTAAGTATTTTTATGAGACTATATAGCATTATTTTCTAAACTGTGGCTACAGTAAGCATGGTCTTGTCTAGCTGTGTAACTCACAGAGAGACCAATGAACAGGGTGGTCTTCTTTCCCAGTTTTCCCAGTAAAGTCTGCCACAGTGGGACAGACAAAGTAGCTGCTGTCTAGACAAGAAGACAGACAGACAGTTAAGGATAGGGGTCTATGGTACAAAGTAATGAGCAAATGTACTAGAAAAGTAATTTTTCATAGATGATTTATTAAATAATGTATTGATTCATTAATTTACTGTAATACATAGTATTTACTCTAGGTTTTAGTATTATTGCTAGACTTCTTAAAGTTACACTCCTCGTTCAGGTTAAAGCATCCCTAGAGCCCTATAGATTTCTCTGGGTTTATGGGTAAGCGGAAGGGGTAGAGAATGAAGACTATGAGCTCTGTAAGGTAAATAGAGAGGAGTGCGAGCCACTCAGCACAGGTGAGGGAGCAGCATGCTGTCTCCTGAGTTTCTGTAACACTGATTTCAACCACACAAATCGAGGAGGGTCCCTTTAATGTCTCAAATGGCCTCATGTCGCATATTTTTATATTATACTGCAGACTTTATATTATGCTGCAGAAAGGTATTTCCTTTACCTACATTTAGTTACAGAATGAGGAAGTACTATTTGTAAGGGTGTATACTGCTGATCATGATTATAATTATAATATGGGACCAATGTTGCCACTCACCAATAAAACGAGAATGATGTGTTGGAAATATGACCCCAGTTGTGTAGCGTGGGTGCAGAATAATGCAAAATTCCCTTGTGCCATCTTTGCATGAAATGTCACATAAAGAGAGAGCAGAGAGAGGTTTAGACGTTTATTTAATACCTCACATTTAAGGAAACAACTTCAATAACCACAGGCTTAACGTACCTGAAAAGCTAGTGAGGAGAAGAGGAATCCAAACACCAGTTTGACATAAGGAGTGTGTCTAACCACCATTTTTAGACCAGTCTGAAAGGGTATCTGAATCTTGTCCAGGGTACTGAGGGGAGCTGGGGAGGCAAAAAGAAGAAAATAGCGAGGTACCAAATGGTTAACTGGGCCTCATTGAAAAAACTCAATGACAAAGACTAAACAGGCCTCTAGCCTACAGTGGGATAAATAGGGGTAACATCAGTATAAGGTACTTCAAGTAACAAGTAACACAAACCCCCGCCCAGTCAAATTCACTTGTGCACAGTTTTAAAAGTCAACATTGAGCTGAGGTCGAAATGTGGGTATCTGGGGGTGCTGTAAAGCAATCAAGGACTGCACCTTTAAAACCCTTATATGTTTACTAAGGATAAATCTGTCAAGATTGTCTGATCATAAGAAAATGCTGAATGACTTCTTAGACATTATAGAACACATGCAACATTTCTGATACATGTGGTCGTAATCAAGGAAAGAAATGTGTTCTTGTGAACGACTTGTTAATGAGGCATGTCCTAAAATAACAAGGCATAACAGCCCATTCAAATGCAAGACAAATCTACACTAACATTGTCCAATGTCTTAGTCGCTCATCTCTGCTCTTTCAGACATCCAGAAATAATCCAATGAAAAATATTCAACTGAGAGACAGAACTGCATAGAATGGGTGTCGTCAGTAACTCACCCAGCTGTTCTTTGACTCCAAGGAATAGAACCAGACAACACAGGAAGTAGAGCGATACCAGAACCAAAGCAGCCACCACATATGCCCTCCTCTGAGAACAAAAACGTTTATTAGCCGTTTATCAATAATCGCATCCAATAATGCTAATTCTACTGTATTACATTATATTTTTTATTGTATTATTCTAATACTGGTTACAAGTAATGTTTGCAGGCATATTACTACGAACAAAAAGGCAATGGTCGAGAAAGTACACTTCTCAATGTACTGACATGATTAAAGCACATCAACTAATAGGTTTCCTGTAGCTAGCCAGAAAAGGGAAGGTAGCTATATTAACAACTGACTGTAAATACAGCATACTGACTATCTATGTGTTAAACACACAAAAGAGATTCATGTATACTCTAACTTCAGCAAAGGAATAAAGGTCAAGTAGGGGTCCAAATTAGGTAATTTAGCAGACGCTTTTATCCAAAGCAACTTATAATTAGAAAATGCTATTACATGGAGCAGGTAGGGGATAGGCATCTTGCTCAAGGATGCTTACAGGTAGGCCAACTCTAGGACTTGAACCCACAACCTTCTGGCTGGGAGTCCAACTCCTGGACCACTAGACTATCCTTCCCGGCACCAACTAAACACAGAAGTCACTAACTAAACACAGAAGAATAAGCTTGTAAGAGAAACTATATACACAATAACACAAAAAAAACATAGTAAATACACACATAAAATGCATAGCATAACACACACCCAAGAGCAGGAAGAATTTATTGTAAACTGACTGTATTCTGAAGGCTGTCCGTTAAGGCTGAGGTGAAGTTTAGGAGAACAGAAGAAGAGAGGTTTATGGGAGCTGTAGTGTTGTAGTTCAACAGTCTGCAGGCCTGGGCTTTTTGGGCGTGGTACACGCCAACTATCTGACCCTGGATTATTGCGCCAGTCAGCGTCGCAAACATCTCCATTCCCATTCCTAGATGCAGAAAAAGGAGATAAACAGAGAAAAAAGAGAGTGATAAATAAAACAGTGCTATTTTGGAAGTTCCTCTGAGATCTGTTGGTCTCACGTACTGGGCATTTTCGGACCTGATATCACGCACCATATATTTGTCTACCTTTGTCTGTTTATACTATGGCACATGGAATCAGCAACCAGGATTGTTTTACAAGATTTGGGCAGTGTTGTGGGGCGACAGCCATGAGACGGCGCAGAGCCGTATCTATATTTAATAGTATTTAATTTACTGAATTAGGCAAAACTCATCACCAGGTGATTTATATCAGGTATTTAAAAACAATTTCCAAGTTTTCATTTCCTAAAAAATATTATATTGTAATTTACAGTACTGTATATTGTTAACGTGATATATATAATTACATATAGATAGAAGGTTTTGGCCCCATCACCCACCACCATTCTACTGTATACAGTATGTGATGGATAATAATGAGCCTATAACTTGAACCTAAAAATTCTGCCCCAGCTTATAGTTTAGGTTTGAAACACAACCGTGCATTATTGGCTGTAGGGGCAGGGGTAGATAATTATTTGAGCCTAGGAGCACTGTAAGGGGAGAAGTAGAGAGGAGTGCACACTCACTCAATCACATGCACATGCATGCACGAGGGGCATGACTCCCCAGTTTAAACCAAAACAACAATGTTTTATTGATGCTGGTTTTAACCACTAGGGAGATACCAGGCACAAATTAAGGAGTGCCCCCTTAATGGACTCAATTACAAGCATTAATGTGCTTTTCTTATCGTACTGTATCCAGTAGCTGAGTCTCTGGCCTTCTGGTCTCCACCCAGGAACATGTTCAGTGAAGAGTAGGGAACATGGTAGCACTACGGTGGGAGACAAACACACAGTACATCGTCAGTGAAATGGACATAAATACCAATACAGCAGTAAACCACACCCATCCATTAGCATTCAGCAGATAAAACAAGTAGAGTAACATTACACTAAATGGATTGGGCTCTATTGAATCATATCTTGGGAGTGACATTCAGTTCTTGGATTTGAAATTTAAATTGGGAAAAGTACAGCAACCTAGGTTGATTATTTAGGGCTCTACATAACTGATTTTCGTTTCTTTATTCCCAGAGGTCACCAGGTGCTATGTACATTTTATCAGCATAAAAGTAAAGTGGAGTGCTGAGTGGCTTTCACTCCTCTCTACTCCTCTTCCTACTGCACTGCCAGGCTCACACCGTTCTCTACTCCACAACCCCTGTTGTGTTTCAAAATATTAACAGTGAGTTGGGGTTATGTGGGCGCTATAAGGCAAGGCGTGTACAGTTAACAGTAGCTTTGCAACGGTGCAATAATTCGTTGGGTGGAGAAAAGCGAGAGCGTGATTTACACTCATAAACAGGTCAAAGAGGCAAGTCCACACGTAGAACCAGGTGAAGCTGGAACCAGGAGCCATGGTGTCCTGAGGCGTGAACCACATCATAACGTAGGAGAGCCCGCCCAGCGGCATGGAGAGCACGATCCTGGTGGAGACAGTGAGATGATAAGAGGAAGTGTTTAGAACAGCATGAAGTAAAGGGTGCGGTGAAGGATGTTGTAGCAATGTCAGGCAGACAGGGTGGGCAAACCACGACATAGTGGAGACACAAACGTCTTCCTTTTTCTGTTGCTTCCTCACCAAGGTATGAGTTTTCCAAAGCGTGTCTTCCTGCTCTTGCTGACCAAATAACCCACCAGAGGATCTGTGATGGCATCCCAAGCTCGACCCAAGAACAAGATCAGAGAGGCATAGAAAGCATCCATCTAGAAAATAAAGAGCATTGTCCTATTTTTGTGAACAACAAAACTTTTACAATGCAGCATCAACTCTCAGTACTCGCTGTAACAACTATAATGTCATTCAGCCCGCGTTAAAGCCTTAGACCGACCTGCACCACGTCCAACAAGAAGATCTGCAGGAAGAATCCCTTGGCCGTGTTAGTCAGCTGGTAAGGCATACCACCCACAGCATAGCTAATCTTCCTGGTCAGAGGAATACCCAAACCCTTCTGTAAAAGCATAACATATATTACACAACAGTTTCCTGTTTTTAAGTTGCCATTCTCATTTACTTGTACTTGGTCAACTGCAGTGAACCTGATCACTAGCCTATTAGTGACCATACAATGCCGTGGAAATGTAATTACCCCCATCCTGATTTCCTCTATTATTATATATATTGTCACACTGGACGCTTTGAAAACACAAAAACTAATATTAGATAAAGGGAAACTGAGAGAAAAGGTCTTGACCTTGAGTAGCTACTCCCAAAATGTTTCTTCTCTGCTATTCTGGCATGGACCTGCTTTTGTATTCTGGATCAGTCTTGCTGCATGGCCCGTGACGGCTTCAGGTCATCGACAGATGTCTGGATTTTCAAGTTAATAATTTTTTATGGACAGCAAAATTCATGGTTCCTATAATAATGGTATGTCTGAAGCAGCAGCACATCCACACCATCACAATACCTCCACCGCTTTTGACTGCTAGTATGATATTCTCACTGTGGAATTCTGTGTTGGAACTTTGCAATTTTTGGCTCATCTGTCCATAGAATGTTTCAAGACTATCTAGGTGATGCATGGCAAATTTGAGATAAGCATAAAATGTTGGTTAGTAGCCCATTCTTTATGTGGCGTCACAAACACTGAACTGAGGCAAGAAAAGCCTACAGTCTTCAAAATATGATAAAAAGAATCTTTTCCATCACCAAATTCCTCCCCAGCAATGTAAAAGGGTATTGAATCATAGGAGGTAGTTGCAATTACTTTTTCCCCACACAGGGTCTGTTAACTTTGGTAATAAAATAAATTAACAAAAATAAATTAACAATATATTCTTTTATGTTCCATTTATCTGATTTTACATTTTGTGCTAAGATTTTAAAATACAGTATGAGTGCAGTAAAAGAGGAAATCGTGAATGGGAGTAATAGTTTTCTAGTGTATAGACCTATTGGCAAATTGATCCAAATGAGTGATATGGTATAAGCTATTTCCGTAAAAACCTTGTTCGATATGTTTTAACCATGGTAGACACAATTATACACTGAATCTGAAGCAATACAGCTAAGAGAAGAGAAGAAGCATAGAGTAATTAAGTATAGGCTATTTAAAGCAAAGGCACATTGATGAATTGAATGCTTTACACATAAAGTCAAATATTTAATAGTCTATGTAATATTGACACTTGATTTAGGCGAGGCCATAGTTGCAGTTTATCTATTTATTTTATTTCAGTTTATGGATTTATAACCATACAACAACAAAACAAAAAAATATACAATATGGCATGGTTGGTTATGGTAAAATTTATTAATTTAGGATGAATAGCCATACCAGTTCCGTCTCCACAACTTTCAGACAGTTTGCCGATTCTTTTTGTACAGCCATGCATGATTCTTCGGAAGACAATTCTTGTCCACCATCTCTCCTACGGTCAGCCATTCTACAATATCTAAAAAGAAACCAGGGGCGTCAGCTGCACTGTTAAACATCCGGGGCTGAGCCCAGAGTCTTCGGGACGTAGCTATATGATAGTGTGTGGGTGGGTGTGTGTGTGACGGACCGTGACTCTCGACACTGGGCCGTCAGTGTTACCACAAGTAAAACAACTTGCCGTATGCGCTCAGAACCAGTGCGCAATGCACAAATTAACGGTACGTATAGTAAAGCTAACCTCACACGCACATACTGTACGCGCGCATAGTGCTATGGCCTATGCTGGTAAATGCGGGGGTGAAGTCACGTCACGTCACGTCTCGTGAACTTTAAATAAAATGTAGCAATATTATCGCGCTCTTCGCAGACCCGCGAGAATTCCGAAAATATTTGTTGTTGAACTGCACCTAAACTTTGATTTGCATACATTTAAAATTACATTCGGGGCTACAGTCAAAACATTCGGGGCTGAAGCCCCGGAAAAATGACCTGGCGACGCCGATGGAGAGAACTAGCTTTCTGTTAAGCAATGGGCGAAGTGATAATGTACGCTACCACCCACCCCTCTGACATGACGTGTGCGGTAGGCTACTCTGTACAGAAAAGACACCATCGTCTAAAGAATAGTATAAATAATAGGCTACTGATATTTTACGTGCTTTCCAAGAGACGTAAACATGGATGCATAGTTAGATGATTATCGCTACAACATCAACCAAATCAACCAAAGCTTTTAATTAAATAAATGACTGATTTTTACAAACATCCTGGTAAACATGCAGCTAGAGATCGTTATATATACAACTATTTATTGGACTAGTTGTGACTAACAAAATGCAAGTTGTAGATAACACTCCACCCTTAATTGCATTTCTTGATCGTCTTTTGTACAACAATGCATCTTCACGCGAGAAAAAAACTGAACATTGGCGCAATCTTGCGCAATAACTGTAAAAAGATGTCAAGTAGGCCTACCTAGAAATTGTATTGTGTAGAATACTGATGTTAATAGTTTCCTCATTAAAAACAGATATAGCACAGTCTATACCAGCGGTTCTTAACCTTGTTGGATGTACTGAACCCCACCAGTTTCATATGCGCATTCACCGAACCCACCGAAGGG
>JAOEHI010002129.1:0-11965 GCA_025447815.1 Percopsis transmontana
CAACTGTTGACAAATGTACTAATTGTAAGTCGCTTTGGATAAAAGCGTCTGCTAAATGCTGTAAATGTAAATGGTCATGGCTGTGCTCTCAACTTCCCGTGTCCACCACTGCTGTTAGCACTAGCCCAGTGGTCGCAATTTAGAAAGCATTTTGGCCAGCAGGATTACTCTACTTTAACTCCAAGTATTCCATAATCAAAATTTCATGTCCTTCTCTGACCTATCAACTAAATTTCAGCTACCAGCATTTCAACTCTTTTGTTTTTATTATGTTCAGAATCAGTATCCCCACTTTCCGAATCTCCCCCCTCTTTTTATGGCAGATCACAAACAGAGTGGAAACATTTCTTCTATTTACGGATGTATGGACTATGTCACCCCTCAACATAGAGAACGACCAGTGGGGTAATATTCTTGAGTTAGTTCACAACTTCTCCATCATGGGCTGATTCAATGCAAACTCACAGAATTCATTAACTTATTAATTAATTTATTAATTTACTAACAGATTGTCTAAAATGTATCTCAATGTTAGTGATGCCTGTAACAGATGTTGCCAGGCCCCTGCTGACCTTGTACACGTTTTGGTCTTTCCCAAAATTGACAAACTACTGGTCTAAAATATTTGACACATTTCAAATGGCTTACAACCTTGTGGTAGATCCACATCCTCTTTCTGCCCTATTTGGTATCCCACCTAACAATTCCCCTTAAAGTGGAGTGGACTTGTCTTTTCTGACAGTATAAGAGATTAGGCCATATTAAAAGGTGCATTGTGTGGTTGACCGGGAGTCTTATAGTTTGTCCTGATTTAATCAAATCAAAATGATTCTTATGTAAAATTTCCAAAAATTCAGGTTTCTTTCACATTGGACTAAGCGTTTAGGAGTTACGCCCACTTCCTCTCAAGACGGCAATCTGGGCAATACGTTTCAGGCTGTCCCGGCCGTACCGTTAGGAATTTCAAAATTCTTTTAAGAATTTTTATAAAAGAAGCTCTGAAGAGTCCAACAAACTAAGAATTATGATATTTGGACAAATGGTCTAGGAGGAGATGTCAAAAGTAGTTTTTTTCATTAAAACCGTAATACTGGAAATACAAATAATTACAATCATTATTACTTAAAAGCTGTTTGTAGGCCATGAGGTGACAGATCATTTGACCCCAAGCTCATGGCTATACATCACATAGTATGGTAACTGTCACTACATTAATGTTGCAATGTTCAATCGATGACTGTAGCGCCCCGTTTGCCAATTTGGACGAAACTTTTACTAGATAAACTAAACAGTTTCATGATCGTGTGACTTTATTAACCCCGTTTAAATATTCCTTAAAGTTTTGCTTGTGGCGATCAAACCCTTTGACCAATCAACTTCATCAGATGTAGCCTTCCAAGACGAGTGTTTTGACATTGGATTCGTTGAAATCGGATACACGGCCTAGGATCTGTTACCGTTTTTATGTTATAGGCCTGATTGAACTTTAAGGTAGAGCCCTGCATTTCATAGCTCACACGCGGGCCGGGAATTCAGCCTGTATTAGGGTGTTATCACAATTATAGTTTGTTTGCACTGGTCCGAATCTGTTGACGAGTTCGTAAACTCGTCAACCAAGGAGTTTCCCCCTTGGTTCGGTTTCTTTTCATACAGATGAATAAGTTATAGAAAGAAAAAAAAAACACGGGCTCCAGTCGGGCTCAGACCAAGAGGTCTGACAAGGGACAGGCTAGGGCCTAAGCATCTCGGGCCAGGGCCGGGCTAGGGCCAAGATTTGAGACCCATGCAGGGCTCTAGCAGCAAGGACAGGTGTCATTTCTGTGTTGTGGCCACGTTTTCAGGTGACTGAGAACGATCTCTCTGATGAAGCTACAGAAATGGGCATGCATAGACACAGCTGGAGCTTTTCTACATCCTTGAATGTCCTCTTGTCTGGATGTGCAAGTTGGATATATATATACTGTGAGTCCATGAAGAGTGTGAAAGTGCTCTTGCTTTGTCACAGGTACCAGCATTTTCAGTTGCAGTTGAAGATCAAAGATGTTTACGTTGCGAGGCAGTTGAACAGAGCTCAGGTCAGCTTGTGTAATTATTAGGCCTACTGACCCCTTTTCAGCAGCCAGCAGCATTTTTATCCCTCCAAGCGGAAGTCTCCATACCACTCTGGTCAAACCTGTGCTCGATTTCACAAAACACAAGGTAAAGCGCCTCAAAAAACTCTTGCTGGAGTGTGTGTAGCATCTTGAGCAGTGGGCCGTACACACACCAAACCTTGAAATTGTGTTGGTTCTGATGCACCACCTTGTTGGACACAACAATTCAAAAGTGATTTGCGCTTGATTGATTCACATTGGCTAGGCTCTGAACAAACTGCTATTAGCGGCATCTCCCTCGTGACTTCTTGCAGCGCAAGATCTAGGGAATGGTTGCAGCAATGGACAAATAATGAGGTGGGACAAGCTTCTTTTAGTTGCGCTTGTAACCCAGAAAACCGGCCTGACATTGTTGGCACCGTCAAAATAGTACCCCTGCAGTTTTTCCAACGGAAGGTTTAAACGTAAAAACAAATTTTTCATGCAAGAAATTTTTTTTCAGATGTGTCTGGTGCATTGTAAAATCCCAAAAATGAACTATGCTGGACGAGGTCCGAGTCTACATAATACAGGTAACCAGGAACATTTTCATCCAAGCTGGTGTCAGTTGTCCTATCTGCAGTCCCAACCCATAGTATGCCCAGTTTGAAGCTTGTGAGACTATTTTGCGCTGGACAGCATGAGCCAGTCTCCCATTCTGGATATTGTCGGACATCCAATTGTCCCTCCTGAGCACCTATTCACGAGCAGCAGGTTTTTAATGCGTTCGCTCTAGCTTAAGTTGCCAAAACACCCCGTCCCAATGAGATTGGCCTCTCATAGGTAGCCCCTCACGGGCTGGGAACTTTATCAAACTGTATCAAACACTAGCTCTAAAATGGTCATGGACATCTTTTGCGATCACATCAGAAAACAGCACATTAATGGGTGCGCACTTCAATTAGACATTTTATTTACTGCTTCCACTTGAAAATTCGATTTTACGTGCTCTCTAAACCTTTCCCTGCCTTTTGCCAATTCGTAAAGCCTCCTCTCACAAATGTGCTATCTCAAATGTGCCATCTAACTTCTTGTCTACACAGCAGCACAGGAAGCATACAGTAAGGCTCTGTCAGTGTCCCTCATTTAATGAAGCCATGTTCACAGCCTGCTTCTTCTGGAGTTTTCATTTCCAAAATTCTTTTGGAAAGGCTCTTCCCTTAAAGAGGTAACTTGAAGTGGCCCCATTTCCATAAAGTTAACATAGCATCATTGAGGTCAACTGCTTGCTGCTGATGCTCTTTCTCCTCTGCTCTTTCTCCTCTCGGGCTACTGCTGGAGTGACCGTGGTCCTGGGACTGACTCAGATTGATGTTTTGTGTTTTTTTGGCGGGATAGACAGTTATTTAAATCAGAATTGTGTGGTCACAATTATGACCGCTGATACAACCTACTGGTATTTTATTTTTACCCTGATAGAAATAATGACATCGGCACGGCAGAGAGTAGGTGAAATAAACAGGGAAATTATCTGACTTTCGTATGATGTATTTCTACTGTTTTGTGCATGTTGTCATGTTCGTTTTATTGACCAAAATATAATTATTTCTTAAATTAATTTTAGGAGGTGCACTTTTGATTTCTGGGGAAAAGGGCAGGGAATTGAGCCCCCAGACCAACCCCTCTGCACGTACCTATTTACTTTAGAATAAAGTGTGGCGTTGTATACACTGTAAAAAAAATTAAAATAAATAAAAAAAACATTTTTACCTTTGCCATTGTAATGCTGTTATTACTGTATGTATTCATTATGGTAAATAACTTTGGTTAAACTTAATAGCTTGCCATAATTTATATTTAAGATGCATGCTTCTTTGACTTCTTTGTCTGTTGGCAGGTCAGGGGTTTTTTCCCCTTGTAAAATTCAGTTTTATGATTAGATAGCAAGCGTTCCCACCAGGAGTCTTTAGGAAGTTAATTCCTGATTAACCCCAGGTTTTATTGTAATCAGTGGTGCGGTACGACGGGTTTTTGTCACATATTTGCACTCCCACGATGCAGTAGTGAGGTTCCTATTCACCTGGAACTGCACTTACCAGCTCAATTACATTGGGACTGTATTGTCATTAGGATGCTGAGTGGTTTTTGGATTTTGCTCTTATGATTTTTTTTTTTATTGAACACTTAACTTGAAACATTAGTACTGTGAATATTCGAGTTTTAGAATGGTGCACCCACGTATAGTTTATTGTTGGTAAATTGTAATCGGATTGTTAAAATCTAAAGTTGACAAGGTTTACCTGAAACTAGGTATATTGGTATTCAATTGATAACTTGTCAATTGTTGTCTCTGTCAATCTGTCTGTGGATCCATTTCATATATTTTTTGTAAAGCTGGCATACTTTAAAGCTCCATTGTCCAGAGTACCTTTGTCAAAAGTCGAACCTTACAAATTCTGGTCTATTTAATTGCATATAGGTTACACAAACAACAAAAATATAGATGTTAACAAAAAGTATTTAAGGATACTGCTTATTGGAATTCCTATTCTGATTCTAAAGTGAATTCCCTCATGGTAAATCCATCTCCACTGACCTGAGCGGTGAGTCTGGTCTGGTCCGGCTGAGTCCTGCTGTCTTGGGATTTAAGGCGTTGTAGTTGCTCTTGGATCAAGGCACTGCTTCTCTCTGCCTGGGCAGTGAGGCCATCACACGCCCCCTGCAGAGCGTCTCTCTGGGCGTCTGCCTGCTTCTGCAGCCTGGCCTCCAGGTTACAGTGGCGCTGAAGGAGATTGTCTCCGTCCTTCAGGAGGGCATCGGCCCTAACACCCTGCCAGCGTACCGATGCCAGTATCTCCGCCAGGACCTCCACTTGCTCCCTGGGTAGGGGAGAGAGCAAGAAATATACATTTATAAAATATTTCCACTTCCCACCTTGAGACAGCAAAACTATGGCTATAATTTTTGCTAAATTTATGTTAGGAACCAAAGTGATTAGGACGCAAACGCAGACTCTGACATAGTAATGTAAATTACGTTTTATTACGTGAAAGGCAAAATCATAGTGGGGGCAGGCAGGTAGTTGTTACCGAATAGTCACTGGGGCAAAAGCACAGGAGGGTATCAGGCAGAGTCGTAGTAAGGCAAGCAAGAGAACCAGGTTGTCGTAAGGGCGAAAGTACAATAGGAGTAGGCAAAGACAAAATCCAAAAAAACAGGCAGAGGTCCGGGACGGGAGAATAACAGGGCAGAACGGTAGACAGGATAGTTGATACGCAGGAAAGGCACTGGGGAAATCAGATGCACAATCTAGCACTGAAGTGCAGGGGAACAGGGAATATATACTAGGGGACCAGGTGTGAGCAATGAGTACTAATTGGCTGGGAAACAGGTGAAAACCATGGAGACGTGCCCACCAGATTGTAACAATTTATTTGGAATATAGAATAGAAAAGTTATATATTTGGAGGAATTTAGAAACTGGAGAAATTTTAAATAAAAAAAATAAGAGAATTTGAGAATTAATTCATTTAAAATGTTTTTTTATGGATCAAATTTTAGAATTTTAGTGTTGAGAATATAATGATATAAAATATTAACTGTTCTTAACGAGTGAATGAGTTTTATACACCTATACCACAGGATGCACGGTGCACCACATTACTTTCTAGGATACTTGTTTGTGTGTATTTGTGTTTGATATCACCTCTTATCATGCAGGTCTTTGAGAAGATGGTTGACTTGGCTGGATTCAGTGGACAGGGTCTCTTTGGACTGGAGCCAGTCACAAAAGGCATTGCATTGTTCCTGTAGACTGGACACACACAAGAGACACTGATTGCGCTGAGTTACTGTATTTGCGGTGAAATTATTTAGATCAGGTATAAACAACCAGATGTCACCGTCACCAAATCAGCTTTGACCTAATAATACCTAAATGCTATTTTCCAGGGTAAAATAAGAGTTTGAATACAAAAAACAACAATAACAACCTGCCATAGGCCTATACTATATGTATACCATCGTAACAGTTTTTTTTAGGGTTGACATTTGCTGGTAGTCTGGTAAAGGTGGATTTGATGGTGGGGGTTATAAGATAATAACAAAAAGATAGCCTAGCCACTACCCTAAATTTTACAGCAGCTAGCTTACTAGCGGACCTGTTTAGAGCACCAAGGACAGCCTCCATCTGCTCCTGTCTGTTCAGACAGTGGCTCCTGAATGTGGACACCTCCTCCTGCTGCTCTCTGAACCAGGAGTCGAGCTGGACTGCCTGCTGGAGCGGCATCTGGGCCCGGCCCCTCTCCAGACAAGCTCTCAGCTGGTCCAGACGTCTCTCTCCATCCCAGGAGGACAAGAAACCCTAGATGACAGGAAGTAAATGTATGAGGATCTGTCTTAATAATAAAAGATAATAGGGCGCAGGGTGTACAATTATTTTAAGTAATACTTGAAATAGTACTCATTGTAAGTGGCTTTGGATAAAAGTGTCCACTAAATGACCTTATTGTAATTATACATCCATCTATCTATCCAGCAATCCCTCTATCTATCCCTGCATCGGGGGGTCCATCCCTTCCTGCTTACAGCCAGTCGTTGTAGAGACGACTCCACATCTGCCCTGCCCTCTGGGTTTTCAAAACACTCATTGACAGACAGCTGGAGGTCCTGGAACCACTCGTCAAATGACTGGCATTCAGCTGAGGAGAGGTTAACACATCACCATGAAGATAGAATACGGCTATAACAGCAAGTTTGTCAATCAGACTGTTCTGGTATGTGAACATGACAACAGACCTCTGATAGTCTCCTGCAGGCATTTCTCCTCCGTCTTCAGCATGACTGTCCTGGCCTGGGACACGGCATCCCTAAGCCGGCTGCTTTCAGAGGACAGCACCTCCATCACCTGAGGACTGGCCACACTGGACATCAGAGACACCTCCTTCAGCACTGCCTCCGCAAGCTGCTCCTGCACCTCCAGGAGGGTACATAGCTCCTACAGGAGACCACCATTGCAGGGGGTGTGCACAGTTGTGGAACAGGAAACAAAGAACAGACCACTGTGGAGACCTACTTAATAACAGTATCACCTTAACAGGATCACACCACCAGTAATGTACCTGTATTTGGGCATGGCTCTCTGAAGCAGAGAGCTTGCTGATGGAGGTCTGGATGTTCTCTACAGCAGATTGACACTCTTCTATCTTCTCCAATAGATGTTTCTTCACTGTGACCAGCTCCTCAAACACATCTGTACTGTCACTAAAGAACTCCTTCACCTGGTCCATCCTCTTCCTCAGCTGACTCTCCATCACCTGGTGGAAGACAGGAGAGGAGAGGACAATATTAATAATCCACATATAGCATGCATCAATCATAACCATTGTGTTTTCATAGAAACAATCATAATACTCTTATGAAGTCACCTGTAGTTCCAGGGGGGCCTCCTGGCTGTGTAACATCTCCTTGATCTCCACAGACTTCTTATGGAAATGCCAAATGTTCTGATCATTGGCCTGGATCTCATCCTAGAACAGTTAAGATGAACTATTAACATTACAATGTAGTAAAGGTACACTCCTTATTTGCATTATAGCACCCACAGAACCCCAAATTTCCTCCCTAGCTCACTGCGGAATGGGGTGGGTGGTGGGGGGTAGAGAGTTGAGCAAGCCACTCAGAACTATGTTGTAGGATGGTTATGCAGTATCTTTCAAAACAGCAGTATTTTTGAAATGCTGGTTTCAATCACAAGGGAAATTCTGGAAACAAATGTAGAAGTTAAAATACCTGCACTTTTCTCCATACTGGGATCCAGGCCCGGCTCCAGCTCTTTGTCAGGGGTGGGCCAGGGAGATTTTAGGGGGGGGCATTATACTATAGCAAGGCTTAGACTTAACTCCAATTGCTTCAGGAGGACAGATCCTAAGTGTGTCAGCTAAATGACATATGTATATATATATATATATATATATATATATATATATATAAGTCTCAGATCCACTGACTTTGTAATTTGTGGTCACACTATCTATCTCATTCACATATCCCCAACAACCGTCAAAGCTGTACGGGACAGACTCATCACTCAAGGTACATCAAGTAGCACAGGTCTCTGCACTGATTGGGTGTTTGCCGTGAACGTTGATTGGTATATAGGCATGGCAAATATTTTTTAATTTGTAAACTTTATTCTGTCAAGAGAGATAGATATTATTTGCAAATAATAATAATAACGATGATGATGATAAAAAATATAACATTTATGTTTGATGGAACAATCGTTTTCCTCTCTTCCTCTGTTTTTTAGTGGGTGGGCAAGCCTTATGATTGGGTGGGACAGGCCCACCCTGGCCCCCCCATGGAGCCGGACCTGCTGGGATCTCTTTTGATTTATGTTTATATTGGGGCGACACTGGAACAGGGGTTAGAGCAGGTTGTCTGGCTAACAAGAAGTCGCTGGTTCGATACCCGCTGACTTCCGGCTAAGTGTCGAAGACATTCACACACCATCTGTGTGTGAATGGGTGAGGCAATGATGTACAGCGCTTTGGGTGGACTGTGGGTTAAAAAAAAAAGCACTATATAAATGCAGTAAATTTATGCGTAATGGTGCAGCCTATATAATATACCTAATTTCTTTAGCAATCAGTGATTCAATCAATCAATATTTCCACAGGAAATTCCCTTTTTACCTCTATATATTTAATATTAGGGGTCATCCGAAGTGTAATGACCCAGGAGACATGGAATAAGAGAAGCCCAAAGTGCGGGATGTTTATTAAAAGGTACTGGCAATATTAGTCAATAGGCTAGGCAGTAGACAGAATCCAAAGCAGGCAGGGGTCAGGCGATCAGCGTCACAGTAGTCAGAGGGTAATCTAAGATCCACACGGGGAGAACAGGCCAAGGTCTATAAGAAGAGGAATGATGACTGGGAGAACGAGAAACACGGGACGGGGAAGAACAACAGGGTAGACAGAGGAACCATGGAGGGGAGTATATAATATAGTGTATAGAACAAATGTTTTAGGACAATAACGCTCAGACTGTAGTGTAACACAAAAAAGACTTCACAAGGAGTGAAGGGAAGTGAGGGGTATAAATACTGTGACTAGAGATGAACAGACAGGTGTGCAGAGTGATTTGGCTAATTCACTAACTATGTGCAGGTGTGAGTGAGAGAGAGAGAAACCAGAAAGTGAACTAAAACTGTGTGTTGTTGGTGGCAGTGACCGAGGAAGCGGCACTGAATACCGCACCATACAAATGTGAGTAATACACATCTACAAAGTTTTTTATTTTATTTTTCAGTATCACCATACTAAAATTATAATTATGGTAATTTAGCAGTCTGTAATGATTCGGTGGCACATTTTAATACACATTTTAATAAAGCATTGGCGTTTCATATGTTGTGGCATACGTTTGGTATTAATGCATATTAAACTGGGATTATTTTTATTAGTCAGTCCCGGAAAAATGTATTCTCCATGAATTCTGCATTTTGCCCGGGGGTGGAAGAATACATTTTCTGGGACTGACTATTATAAACGAGGACAATCCCGGGTGAACTGGGATAGGTGGCAACCCTAATTAGACGTGTGGTCAAAGGTTAGACAAGCTGTACATTTTTGCAAGTTGCGGCAGCTATTGTTGGCTCAGTAGATCAACTGGTGATAGAACATGTTTAACGGCATATTAGCAGACATCAGTTTTATATAATATATTTATATATTCGGTGCTTCCATCTAATGTTACCCAGCTCTCTTCACCTGTTTGTTAGTTTTTAGGGGGGGACGAGGACAGGTGGCGGGTTGCCAATGGCTCACCTTTTACAGGGATGCAGAATGCAGCTGTGAATGGATATGAGTGGTGGTTGCTATACAACAACAAGGTCAATTAGGAGACGCTTTTATCCAAAGAGAATTACAATTACATGTTGCTATTACATGCAGCATAGGGGTTAGGCATCTTGCTCAAGGATGCTTACAGGTAGGCCAACTTTTGGGCTTGAACCCACGACTTTTCGGCTGGGTGTCCAACTCCTAGACCACTAGAATATCCTGCCCCGCCTCCTACCAGCTTGATGTTACTGCATGTAGTGTCATTCCATTGTTGTGAGCCAATTGTATTTTAACTAGAACATACATTGCTGTTTGAGGTCTGGAGGGGAGGGTGAACCCAGCCTTTTTTTTTTTTTTTGTATAAAAAAAAAAAAAAAAAAAGCGAGAACTAAAAAATTAAATGTAAGGTTGGTTTACTGTGCATTATTTCACACGTCACTATCCCCGTTATGTAATCAGGATGTCAAAAATTATCAATTGTTTCAGCGGATGAAGAGGAACTTCATCCGAAGAACTACAGTACAGTGCTCATTACACAAATTAGCTAAGGATGACTTTATATCATGTCATACATTCTGTCTTATTTACACAACAGCACCACCACTGAAAAGAAAATTGTAGGGACATTTAAAATGTTTGATCTGAAACAGGATGTTTTTTGCTGTCCTCCCACTGCAGGATCTGAAGTGCCCCAGAACCGGGGTCAGCACAGAGGGGGTGAGATCACTGCCGCATCTTGGAAGTAGTACAATTTAATGGCCTCATTTTCCCAGGTTGCGGCGGTGGTCACACCCCCCTCTGTGGTGACCCCAGAACAGAACATTCACCCCAAAAAGGCGGCGGATGGTGGCAATAAAGGAAATGCAGGAGAAAGAGGACCAGTATAAGCAGGTGGCCTTGCAGATGGAAGTGGGATTCAAGAGAGAGAGGGAGAGAGGACGCCAGAGGCAGCTGAGAGAGAGGAGAGGAGACAGGAGAGGAAAAGAGCGATTTTGGAGAGGGAGGAGAGGAGAGACAGGGAGACTGCTGCCAGGGAGGAGCGCTTCATGGCAGTGCTAGAAAGACTTGCAAACAAATAATAACTACTCTAGATCTTTAGTCAATCACTAATAAATGTTCACACACACACACACACACACACACACACAAAGATTCAAATTGAGCAAAATTATTTAATTTGCATAGTCGTGGTCCGATGCATAACACAGCATTGCCATCCTGTGTCTGTCTTCTGCTCCACAGATGGGGCCTGGTGGTGCTGGTATCCTTCTGCTACCTCCTCATCCACATCTTTTGGCTCCAGCAGGTCCCCATTGCTTAGGCAGATGTTGTGCAGGACTGTGCAGGACTGTGCAGCAGGCAACTACCTCCAGCACGTACAGCAAGTCAACCTCCAGCACAGGAAGATGGACTTCAGGAAGATGGACCTCCACCTAGTCTTCAGGATGCCAAAAGCTTTCTCCACAACACAGGTGACTTTTGAAGCGAGCCTGGAGATTGTTGTGGAGAGGCTGTCTGTAAGGGGTCATGAGGGTGATTGGTTGTTTAAGGCAGGGGCAGCCACCATCCCCAATTATGCAAAAGCCTGGTGGAGAGTATTTCCCTAAATAAATGGGGCTGTTCTTCAATAACCTTGCGTCATGAACCGACCCAGAGAGGCCAATAAACACATCAATACATTTTGCTGTGTGGTCACAGGCAGCCTGTGTTGGGTGTCGTCGGCATAGCAGTGGTAGGAGAATCCGTGAGAAGAGATTACTGAGCGATCTGTCAGATAGGATTAAAACCAGGAAAGCGCCGAGTTGCACAATTCAGCAAGGGTTGATAGAAGGACCTGGGGCCTCATGTATAAACGTTGCATACGCACGAAAAGGTTACGTACACTGGTTCTCACGCACAGTGTGAGATGTATAAAAATGAACTTGACATGAGAATGTGCGGGCCGTAACGCAAACTATTGAGCTGCCGCGAGAATGTGCGGACCGTCACGCAAACTCTTGTTTGGCTCTGTCAGTGAACTACAAAGTACTGAAACTCACCAAATGT